>JANHAO010027306.1:0-10877 GCA_026873985.1 Saraca asoca | reverse complement strand
TTCTGTAGAAAAAATTCATCATTCCAGAAGAAGGACAAAAATGGATACTTTCTAGTATACATGAAGCTTAGAGGAGACATAAATGCAAGATTGAGAAAAAATATTTTGATAAGTATAAAAGTGTGAATGACATGTTGAAAAATCATCCTAAAGACATGCCAGAATTGCACTTTAGAAAGTTGATCAAATATTGGAGCCTTGAACCAATACAAGTGAGATAAGAACTTAGAAATTCATGTAGAATGTCTTACTATATATGATTTCTATCTCTGGAATGTTAAATTTTAACTTTCTATTTTGTTGAATTATAGAAAATCAGCCAAAGGAATATCCAAAATAGAGCTAAACAAAAGTGGAGGCATCGAATGGAACTTATCAATTTTGCAAGAATATGATAGCGATTGGTATTATATTTAAATGTTTTAGACATAAATTGAAAACTTAGTTAAGTGCTTGGTAGAATCTTAAGTAAATTATAATCAATTTTAAACTTAATTACTTATATTACATTTATTACAGCATGCCAAAAATGAGAATAATGTAGAGCCCACACAAGTAGATATGTTTATCAAAACTGGCCAAGATAATAAAGGAAAGCCATTGGATTTACAAACATAGGATAAAATGGTGAGTAACAATTTATTTTTTTCTCTCTTAGTTTCACTAATTAATAATATAAATTTAGTTACTTTGTTGTCTTCCTTATTTCTTTTTATAGTCATAACTTCAAGAGTTAACTCAAAACTCTAGTGACGCTAGTACGAATGCCTTTCATGCTGTGTGTGGGAAGGAAAAGTGAAGGAGAGTACATTGCTATGGGAGATCTATTATACCAACTGCTTTGAAAAGATAAGAAGAAATTGAGGCTTTAAAGCAAGAGTATAATAACGAGGTAGTCTCCTTGAAAAGTGATGTGCAAGAGCTGAGGGAGCTTGTAAAAATATTTTTGCAAAAGTCTAACATTAATGGAATCAATTTAGGGGTCATCCCTAGATTATTGAAAGCCCCTTTAAATGATGCCAATAGTGCACAAAATTATAATGCACACCCGTCTGCATCAACACATATTTCAACCAATGAACAGGTATTATTACTTTCAATGCACTACTTTATTCACATATAGATGTATTATTAGGATCAGCCATTATTGATTTATGTAATCAAAATAATTCAAGACTTTATATTGATGCTTCTTTTTATTACTAAATGAAATGCTTCTTATTATGTATTTGTAATTCTTTAATTTCATTTACATTTATGTATGCAACACAATGTTGGTGGTGAAATAGCAAATCAAAGTGATGATGACTTGCTAGATATAGATGTTGATGATGAGAATCTTCATTGAATATGATTTTCAATTTGCATTTTTATGCTGTTGAACTTAGAGTTAATACTCTTTATAATTATCTTATTATTTTTATTTATTTCGTCAAATTTGGGACAAATAATTGATGTATTGACTATTTGAGTAATTGAAATTTTTTTATGGAATGGATATGTTGTGTATATTCACCTATATATATGGATGTTACAATAACTAACTTCAAACTGTGAATCGATTCAGAATTGGTTCTTCATGAATTGATTACATCATTGATTCAGAAAAGTTTTTTTCAAAACAATTTTTCGAATCAATTCATGAAGTGAATTAATCTGTTGCCTATTCTCTACCAAGGTGTTGTTTATTTATGGAAAAATCGTTGCCTATTATATATGACAATGGTTGATAAGTGTTGCTTATTTATAAAAAAATCGTTGCCTATTATGTAACAAGGTGTTGTTTATTGATGAAAAAACTGTTGCCTATCTATAAAGAAACTGTTACCTATTACGTGAATCGATTCACACAGTAAGTCAAATCATTGCTTATTACATATGATAACGGTTAATAAGTATTACCTATCTATGAGAAAGCCATTGCCTATTATATACCAAGGTTTTGTTTATTGATGAAAAAATCATTGCCTATCTATAAAAAACTGTTGCTTATAATTTTTGATAACGATTGATAAGTGTTGCCTATTCATGAACAATGGTTTCTACATGTTGCCTTTAATGAAATTGGCAACACTTTTTAACTATTGCTTATTGTTGTAATGGTGTGAAAGCATTGCTAGAAAAAAAAAATCGTTGCCTATAATTGGAGAATAGGTAATGATTTTTTCATTCGTTACTAAAAATTTCAAAAAAATCATTGCCTAAAAGAATAGGTAACACTCGATAAGAGTATAACCAAAAACCATTGCTTACTTTAATAGACAATAGTTTTTAGGCTTTAGACAATGATTTTTTACCGTTGGCAAATGCCAAAAATGTTGTAGTGGAAGCTAGGCAATTAAAGCCAATGTGGCCAAGTAAGTTGTAGTGGTCTATCTGCTTGCTCTCGTCTAAAGTTTAGTTTTTCTCAAATTATAGATAAAGAGATTTACTGTACGTTTATGATTATGAGAAAGTTTCATGAATATAAAAATAAAGAAATTTTATATTATTTATATATTTAATAAAATAATACGTGTATGGTATTATAATAATGAGATAAAATATTTTTTAAATAATAAATATTATTTTATGATATATTTCTTATCTATAACATTAAATAAATAAAATATTTTTTATTATTTTAATATTTATAATTATAAATACAAACAAATAAAATTATTTTTATTTAAAGATAATTTTCGTTAGATGCATTTTGTCATTGTTAGAGTCAGTTTACTCATATTATAATTTATATCGACTCACAATTTGAAGCCATGGATCACACGTCATGCCACTAAGTATTTTAGGATGAATTATATTTATTTTTCTTAAAATTTAATCTAATTATATTAATGTTTTTTATTATTAAAAATATATTTTATTCTTTTAAATTTTTTTAATTTTTGTGTTTTAAATATATATTCAAACAATTTTCCATCAGTTGTATATATATGTACAAAATATTATATTTGAATATGAATTATTAAATATTAATTAAAAATAGTTCTACTTGTATATTTGTATATATTTTCTCACTTGATGCTTAGTTTTTTAAATTAATCAATTACAAATAATGATAATAATCAATATGTATCAAGTCCTTCCTGTTCTATTTCCTGTGGCCCTCCTCACAGTCAAAGTAACACTTAATCAAGGCAGAGGTTAACGGGCGAGACTAGGGTCATTCGACCTACTAAAATAGAAAACAAGTTTATAAATTTATATATTATAGGTATTAATTTGATTTCACAATAAAATTATTTTGATCTCAAAAAATCATTAAAGTCTCAAAACTTGGTGAAAAATATATATTTAACTATCCGTGATCTTGACAGCTTTTGAAAATAAATCAATAATTAAATAGTATTGGTTTAAATTGAGTTTCACCAAATATATATATATATATATAAGAAAAAAATAATTATAAATAAACGTAATATTTCTCATATTTGCTCTATCTTTTTGGTCAATCCTCTTTCATTTTCTCTCAATCCGGTACTCTTATTTTTTGTCTGTTTGTTTTTTTTTCCCCATCTTTTTATGATTATTTTATTGGACTATGTTTCAATTATGTATTCAAAAGAATATGTATTCATACGCTCTCATGTATTTTGCAATATATATATATATATAATGTAATAAAAATGCAAATTCTAAAAGTTTTCATAATATAATTTTTATTAATGTAGTTATTACCTTTTATATATTTAGTAGATTGTAACTAGTGTGATATACGAATTTGATTAATTTTATTTAATAGTAATTTATAATATTAATTTAAATTTTAAATTATAATTATTTAAACTAAGTTATCATAATATTTTTATATATTAGATGGTTATGTAATTGATATAACTATATTCATAATAATTATAAAAGGATATTATATATATTTCTCTTAATTTGATAAAGTTTTTATATTAATAATGATCATTATCGCAATTGGAAGGATACAAATTAAGAGGTTTAAATATTGAACACAAATTAAATTTAAAACTAAACAGCATAAAATATAAAAAAATTGCATTTATTTATATGGAATTATTTATGTATATATATGTGTGTGCATGCGCATGCATCCATTAGCTCTATGTAAATAATACATTTTGATTTTCAATTATATATACCTTATTTAAAGAGATGTCATTCACCACTATATTCATTCTATTTTCCTCTAATTTTTTGTAAAAGATTTCTTTACAAATTTTTTGTATAAAAATTTGTGTCTACAACAACAACATAATTTTATGCATTTAGTTTCTCATTAATTAATTTATAATATATTTCTTTTATACATTTTTTATTAAAGAAAAATTTTATTATTTTAACTATCATCAGTGTTCAATCACGAGTCTTTAATATTTTTATTAAATAATTCACTTAATTTTCTCATAATTGATATCTAAACTAAAATCTTATTAATTCACATAAACATTGTTTATGTTTAAGTAATTAATATTGAGTAAAGAATATTATTAATATTAAGTAATTAATATTATACATAAGAGTGTTATTATTTTACAATTTAACATACAAAAAGTTATTTACAAATTATATTTAAATGGATTGATCACTTTTTTTCTTAAGTAAATTCATTTTAAATGTTTGAATATTTAATTATGCCAATAATACATATTCTCATCCCATTCCTAAATCCTTATCTTTTTTTTTTAATGTTATACTCCTATGTGAGGTTATACAACTAATTACATTCTTATCTTACATCTTAAAAATTATAGTTGTTATCCAATCAATGAAATTTAATTCAATTACAACTAATACTTAAATTATATGCAAATAATACTTGTTATCTAAATAAATTGGGATTTTATTTAAAGTATAGTTGTATCTAAACAAATTAAGATTTAAATTGAATGCAAATAATACTCAGTTAACATTAATGTAAAGAACAATTTCTAAAATATTTAGTATTAAAACTCACACAATTCTTCAAAATTTAAAGTCAATGCGCTAATAGGCACTCACATGCAGATACACACACTCTCTAATATATGTAAAGTACTTATTAGGTTAAAATATTTGAGTTTTCTCCATACTATGATAGTTGAGCAAATTAATTAGAATATTATGTAGTATCTAAAAACTATAAATTAATGTTATAGAAGTAAGAAATTGAATTATAGAACAAAATCTTTTAAAAGGAAGACAAATAAATGAAAATGGAAAAAGCAAGAAAAAATGGAAAAAATTGAATTCTAACATGGAGATGCTCTTATTCATTTATCATGTGAATGTGAGTTTAGCAAACGTGCTTGGGGAGGCATACAAAGGGTTAAATCGACACCTTGTAATTTCATACTTAATATAATATGTAGATAATATATATCATTTACAATTTACTTTATTTATTCATCATTATGATAATTTTATAGAAAAGTTGTTTCATCATTGAAAAACCAATTTAAATTTCTCTTTAATTGGTATTGTTTAGCTAAAAATGGATGATAAGGTGTATTAGATTTTGGGTTTTAATTATGACTATCTTTCAAATGAATCCAACACTATATACATATATGAAACAATTATAAATATTGTTGTTAAATTTGGATGAACAATTATTTCATATGACATTTGTTTTAATCTTATATGATAGCATATACTTTAATAAAATAATTTCATTTATCCAATTTTATATATTTTAATTAGAATTATATTCATTATGAAAGTCAAAATTCTTCAAAAGATCACATGTAGAGATTAAGAATAAAGTAATTAGTAATTTTTCAATTAGAATAATTAAAATAATAAGATGAGTAATTTTTAATTTTATATTTTATTAAAATATGTATAATACTAATTTATTTCATCTATAATCTAAATTGATGTATTTATATATAGTTTATAATTAAATTTTATTTATATTATCATTCAACTATAATCATATTCTTATTAAATATCTAATTATATTTATATAGATAATCTTCTATGTTAAATTATGAAAATCTTGTGCGTATGCATGGGTATTAAGCTAGTACTATTACAATAGTTGCAGTACTTAGTCTCATTCAAATTTTTCTATGCAGTAAGTGTCTTTCATTCACCATCAGAGAACAAAATAAGAATAATTTTTAATTTTTTTATTTCTTTTTCTTTCCCGTTCAATTTAAATCATGGATAAAATTTTTGAATTTTTTTAATCTTCTTTTAATTTAAAATATTTTTTATTTTATCCATATTAAATAATTTATATATAAGCAAATAATTATATTTATATAAAATAAAATATTTATCAATACATGATTAATAATATTTGATTTTGATTTGATAAATAACGTTTAGCTAAAAATTCTTATTTTTAAAATTTTCACATTATCTTTAAATATTAAGTACTAAATTTGATATTTTATAATTTTTCTTTTTAAAATTTTTATTGCTTTTAAGTACTTATCATAATTTCAATTTAAAATATTTTTAAAAATTCATAAAAAAATATTTATGAAATATATATTTTCTTCAAGATAATAACAATACATAAACTCTTATTAATTAAATAATAAAATTTTATAGCATGAAGTAGTTAATTTAAATTTTTAAATAAAATAATTTATAAATAAATTCATTTAAATATTAATATACTAGCTAGTACCCGTGCATTGCACAGGTTTAATAATTTTATTTGATAATAAAATATAATACAAATTTAGATTATAAAATATAATATATTTAAATATTAATAAAACATTATTGTATTTTTACTTATTAAATAACTATATAATTAGTATAATTATATTCATCTTACATATGAAGAAATATTATATTTTTTTAATTTGATAAAATTGTTACATTAATATTTTAAATTACCTAAATTTATCATTTGAATTTTTCATCTTTTCAAAAATATTTGAGCACAATATACGGACCTGCCCTCTAATTTCAAAATATACACAAATATTCTCTCAATTTAAGAAATACGCTACTACTAAATATATTTTAAAAATTTTGTTAATAGAACTTTAATTTTAACTGTTAGAATATAGTTATTGGTCAAAATATTCATTTTGTGACCATACTACCCTTCCTTTGTTTATATATAATCTTAATCCTATTTTACTCAAAATTACTTCTATTTTATTTTAAGTTATTTATTTTTTACAATAAATTGTAATTTAATGTAAATTATATTAATTTCTTATTCCATTTCATTTATATAATAAAAATTTCAATAAATATTTTATTTTATGCAATAACTTGAAATTTATTTAACGTAATTTATATTAATTTGTTATTGCATTTTATTTTATACAATAAAAGTCTATAATACATATTTTCTTTTAATGTATTTTATTTTATGCAATAAATTAAAATTTACTTAAGGTAATTTATATTAATTTATAATTTTTTATATATAATGTAACTTAATTTAATACATTTTATTGCATAAAATAAAATTCATCAAATAAATTATAAGTTATTGCATAAATAAAATGTATTAAAAAATTAATATAAATTACATCAAATAAATCACAATTATTGCATAAAATAAAATGAATTAAAATAAAATATTTATTATCTATTTTTATTGCATAAAATAAAATACAATATCAAATTAATATAAATTGTATCAAATAAATTGTAAGTTATCACATAAAATAAAGTATTTATTGGAATTTTTATTGCATAAAATGAAATGAAAAAAATTCATAATTTATATTAAATAAATTATAATTTATTGCAAAAAATAAATAACTTAAAATAAAATAAGAGTAATTTTGAGTAAAATAGGGTTGAGACCATAGATGAATAAAAGAAGGATAATTTGGTCACAAAATTAATACTTTGACCATTGACTTTGGTCTAATAGTTAAAATTAACGTTTTCTTAATGAAATTTTCAAAATGGGTTTAATAATGGTGTATTGCTTAAATTAAATGGAAGTTTATGTATATTTTGAAATTAGAGGGGAGATCCATGTATTTTTGAATAAATTCAGAGGAGGCCCGTGTATTTTGCTCAAAATAGTTTCTTAATATATCAATACTAAGGTGAATTTTTTTTATAAATTATTTTATCTAAAAAATTTAAATTTACTACTTAAACAGAAGATTTAATTATTTTAATTAATAATAGTTTATGCATTATTATAACTAATATATTATCTAAAAAATATACATTTTAGAAATATTTTTTATAAAAATTTAAAAATATTTTAAATTAAAATTGTGATAAGTACTTAAAAATAATAAAAATGTCAAAATGAAAAACTTTAAAATATCAAATTTAGTATTTGATATTTAGAGATAATATTAAAATTTAAAATGTGAAAATTTTTAGATAGTCATTATTTACCAAATTATAATTAGATATTATTAATCATGTGTTGATAAATATTTTATTTCTATATAAATATAATTATTTATTATATATAAAATTATTTAATACACATAGAAATAATTTAAATTTTAATTTATTAATGAATTTAGACTAAAAATAGATGTAGATAATTTTATTAAATATTTTTTGAAATAGATAATATATATAAAGAATAAAGATATATAGTATCTATTAAAGTGGTTTACAATTTAAAAATTAAATGATCCATTATTAAAATTATTTAAATTTTGAATTATATAACACACTAAAATGTTAAAACATTTTTAACTTTTATTTTTTATATTAATATTTAAATATATTACCACCAAATTTTAAATTAAAAATTATTTCAATAATATTGAAATATCAATTTCATTATCTAAATAAATAAATATTTTAAACATTAAAATTTGAAATCAAAATATTATTTAATAATTTAGAAAATTAAAAAAATTAAATTAAAAATCTAATAACAATAAAATTAAAAAATAAATTATAAATTAATTAAAGATAATTCAATTTAAAACAAATAAATATATAAGTTTTGTCCATGATTCAAATTGGAATAAAAAGGAAAAAAGAAAATTAAAATTTTTTCTCACTTATTCTTTCTTAATAAGTAGAATACATTTATTACATAATAATATTTAAGTAAGAGTAAGTGTTATAATTTTTATATTATTCACATAATATTGTAATTTAATATCAATTCTTCATATATTGTGTTCAATGACATGCTTTTATTATAATATGTTTTTTTTTATTATGCGAGTGTATATGAATTGACACTTATTAAATACATTTTAGGGTTACGTCACCGCACTTAACTTTTTCATTATAATTATAAATTGTAGTTGTAACTACATTGTAATTAATAAAAGTATAAATAATATGCGGAAATATATGTTGTTGCAAAATAAAACCGTAAAAACTTACGAGTATACAATCTAACACGGCAATAATATTACACATGCTATGTTAATTAAGGCCTTGTTTGGTTTATTAATATGTAACAACTGTTGTAGTCCTAAGTGCTTCTACTATGCAATAAGCACTTTTTCTTATTTTTAGTATGACGATGAGATGAAAGTTTGAACATATAATTTCCTGTAAATTATTTAATCCCTAATAGTTTGAATTTAATTTTTTTTTCATATTTAATCTCTCAACAAATAATAATAAATAAAGAGCAAACATTTTCATTTTCTCCAATATTTCTACTTCTTTTTCTTTTTTTTTTTTTGGATGGCTATTTTTCCATTGTTCATTTCCAATAAGAATATAAACCTCTTATAATTTTTGTTTTAATTAAAGTCAGTAAAATGAAGAAAAATGAAAAGAAAAGGAATTTTTCTTTTTTATAATTTTAACATACACAGCATTGGACCCAACGCACGTAGACTAATGGCAGTTACTGCTACATATTTACTTCATGAAGGAAAAAATACATTTTGCAAATCTTAAAGTTTTGTTGGCTGATAAATTATCTTTTAAATTTTTTAAATTTATAAATTACATCCTTAAATTTTAAACAAGTTATAAATGATTTCTTTAAAGTTTCAAAAAAATTATGAAAATATTAAATGATTATCAATTTTAATCTTAAATTAGTAAATATATTTCATATACATTGTTAAGATTATATTTCTTCTTTTATAAGGCACAAAATTCATACTAAAAATATTATTAGTTCTAACAATTTACCAAATTTAGATCATAAAAAACTTATCTTTTGATGATAAAATATAACATTCAATTTGACTTTCATATCTTACATATATAAAGAAACAAGTCTCTTAATAAAGTATATATAACATATTTAATAATTTAATGTTAAATTAATATGAAATTAACTTCTTCATAGTTTTTTATATTTTAAGAAGATCATTTGTTGCTTTTCTAAATTTAAGGATATAATTTATAAATTTTTAAAACTTAAAAGAGTAATTTTTCACTTAATAACTTTAAAGATGTAAAATGTATTTTTCCCTATTTAGAATGCCCACTGATTCGGAATTCAAGTAGTTGATTTGAAAATTTTCTCTTATGTGATTAAGGAGTGGCAAATCCTCAACATCATCAACATATGTGTTTATTAGGTTGCTGATTGTTCTGTAAACCCAAATAATCTGATCTTATAATCTAACATATTTTTATATTTTGGTTGGGTTGTGAGTTTAGGTTGAGTTTATTAATATAAATGAAATTATTTGGTTCATTATAGATAATTAATAGATAAGTTTAAAATTTTCAATCATTCCCATCCATTGATACAATTCTCTTATCATTTTCCTCATCATCATTATTATTATTTTTTTGAGATAATGATAGTTTTAGTCTCGTGTAAATTAGATTATTTTTATCGAAATTATTTTTGTGAATTACCATGGTTAATGATTACTTTATGAAACTTAAGTTAGTGATGCCCAATACAATGCAGCACTAATGGGGTCAGTAAGTGATTAAATTATTATTGAATTATATGTTAGATTATTTTAATAATCTGTAAGTGGCCCATATAACTAATAGACTGGCTTTAAGTAAAGATAGCCTAATGTGATGGT
>JANHAO010027305.1:0-10873 GCA_026873985.1 Saraca asoca | reverse complement strand
TCAAACAAGAACTCAAAGATAAACAACTTCTAAAATCTGAAATCATGAAAAGCATGAGAACAAAGAAAATCATCCTCTGTAGCCTGCTTTACATCATAAAGCAAAAAGAAAATGTCATCTAATCACTTAAGAATAGCCTTAATTTTGAAGTACATTGATTTTATTTCATCACTTTTAATAGTCTCTTAACAACTTTGAGGACAACTAACGATGAGCAAAATAAGTGCTTCATTTCCAGAAGTTTCTCATTAATTGAAAATTTAGCAATATAATAAAATCAGCAAGGAAATGTAATGGCTTTGGTAAGAAACAAATTGATGAAATCAAACATATATAAACCATAATTGCTTATTTTCTATTCTTGTTTGGAATAATATGTTAATGACAAATACTAATAGTTAATTGATGCAGTCAGAAGTTGAGCACAACATCAATCAAAGAAACTCAAATGATACCAGAATCATGATAATGTCTTCAATGAAAAAAATGCCAAGTAAACAAAAGGAACTTAAATTTTAACCTGTGTCTTCTCCTTCAAAGTCATGTTTACTACCATCAAATCCTAAAAAAAAAAAGCAAATAGTATGAATTTCAATTTTAAGCTGAAACTATAAAAGTTATTTCTGTCAGGCAAATAGTAAGTACCAATTAGACAAAAAGACAAGATCAATACAAGGATTTAGAATCTGAAGATACAAAAGTCAGAAAATTGTAGGGGCAATTTCTTCGAAGTACCTGGAAAGTGGGAGATAAAACCACCTTTTTTGAGGCAGATGAAAGTAAGAACGTAAGGTAGGAGATAAGAGGAAGAAGAAGGAGTGATTCTTACTTGGGAGAATTTGACGCCGCTGTAATGCATGGAAGCGAGGTTAAATATCTTGGGTGGAGAGAGATTTAATAACAACACTAAGATTTCTCATCGGAGAAATCACAATGGAAGAGCTTAGAGAAAGGGCTGAGCTCGATTGAAGGACCTAGTGTTTTCTCAACCAAGCTATGATATAAAACCCAAAGCAGAGCTAGCGGGGAGAGGGAATTAATCGGGGTGTGTGTGTGTTTATTAAGGGATTGTTGATGGCAACATTTAAATAAACTATTGCCTATTGTATTTAAGATAATAGTTTTTAATAATTGTTGTCTAAAACTAGTAACAAAGGCAACAAAATAAAAAATTGCTGCCTATTCTAGTAATAGCCAATAGTTTTTGATTGTTGCCAAGTTTGGTGTTGCCAAAAATAAAAAATGTTGTAGTGATCCTAGGCTTTTATAATTAAACTATACATATTATTTACTTGCTACTCTTTCATTAAGTCTTTTTATTACTTTTGATATTCTTATTTAATTTAGTTAACTTAAATTGTGAACTCTAGTAATTAACAACAAGATTCCTCTGGGATTCAACCCATATTTGCCGGAAACTACTACAACTACACCATGCACTTGCAAAAAATAACACTTCAGTAGACAACCTACAACTTGGCACTACATACATGTGACCTAATACTTGGTGTTGCATTCATGTGACCTACTTAGACATTCATTTTGACAATCACATCGATATTGGTCAATTAAGCCATTGACATCCATTTCAACTAATTTTTGTTAAGTCATGATTTGCGGGAACTCATGGCAACCTACAAGAAATCAATTGTGACTTACTGAACATATAAACTTGGATGAATAAAAATAGAGTACAAACATTATGGAAAAGTCCATTAAAAATTCCCCTCAATGAGGAAGATTTACATCTAAAAATTTAGAATTACATTTGAAGAACACTATAAGCTATGGCCTATAGGGGAAATTGGCCCTTGGAATGTGTGCCCTGCTTTGGAGGGTCTATATGTGAGATAAGGAGGTCAACCATTGTCTGATCATTGGCAGTCTCCACAACCTATGAGCTACTCTCTTTTTGAATCAGGTTCTGAGCCAAAGAAGCTCTACCTACTAATCGCAAACCCTTGTTAGGAGAAACAGCCATTGCATCCTCTTTAAAGCCCTTGATGAACTCAAGAATGTTCTTGCTGAAAAAGGAAAAGTCCATCCTTGGATGTTCTTCCCACTAGGTGAACAAGAAGCCAGAGGTGGCCTCAAACTCTACCTCTTCTCTAGCTCTCACAATTAGTGCCGTGGTGTTTGCGTTAGCTCAAGTGACCTCTTATTTAGCTAGAGTAGCTTCACTCCTAGCCACCTCATATTTCCTCTTAGAAGCCTCAGCTTGCTGCATCATTACATCTAGGTCACCCTTCACTCTCGCCATCTTATTAACCATTTTATGTAGGCTAGATTAGATGGCCTCACGATTTGCCACCTTACGAGCTATGGCTTCCTCAGCTTCTTTTCTTGTGACCTCAGCATCACTAGCTTTTTCTTTTAGCTCTAGCACTTTAGCAGTCACTACAACCAGGTTACTCCCTAGCTTTTTCTTCCCCTCATCCCAAGCTTGAAGCATTTTCTTCGGCTTCAACAGGCCTTGAAAAATCAAATGAACAAGCCAAAATTACAAATAGATAAGAGACCCAAGTTGAAAGGACATTACTTAACAACAACATATGACAAGCTATATAATTCATCAATCCCTCCCTTGAGGATTCCTCTAACTTTAATACATTGGCCTTGTTGTGAGGCCCTAAGATCAACTTAACATTAATTGGAGAAAGTCAAAGTACTCCTCCATCTTTGGGCTAAGACCAGCAAATAGCTCATTGGCCTTGACCATGGGTACTACCTCCTTTATAGTGACAATCACCCTCTTCCCCTTATCTACTTTTTATTTTCTGGTAGGAGGATTGGATGGGGATGTGACCACCTCAGCTGCCTCAACCACCACAACAAGAAGAACAAAAAGCTACCTAGGAATTTGAAGCAAAAATAGATATGAAAAATACCATCATCTACTTAGTAAGAATTAACTACCATCACTACTTAGAATTTAGGGATGAATTTTTCTAATAAGGGACAATTTGTAACATTTGAAAATTTCAAAACTTTATTTGGAACTAAAATGGCTTTTTGGAAAAATTTGAAAAACGGAAATTCAAAATTTTTTTGAGAACCTTGAAATTACAAATTTTGAGTTATAAGAGACCCAAAAATAGTAGAAATCAATTATATAAGTTTTAGAAATCCTTTCAAGTTGTTTATCAAGAATGTTTAAGGGACAAAAGTTATAATCTTGAAATTCTACTTTTAGAAGACTTCAAAATTTTCAAACAAGGGTTTTGGATATCAAATGAGAAGAAGATCATGGTCATTATGAAAGTGTTTGATTTAACTAATTTGCATTAAATTTTTGTGATTTTTGGAAATTGATAAGTATGTTAGATTTGAGCATAAAGTGGAAGAAAGGAGAAAAATTATTTATGAGGGAGATGGTCAACTTGTAAATAATGAGAAGTTGACTTATTTTCCAAGCAGATACCTATCCCCAAGCTAGCTCTTCCCCCTCCATTTAGCCTTGCCACAGACACACAACCCATGCAAATTTCATTTCATCTTCTCCTTCAATCTTCCACTTTCTCTCTCTAAACCTTCATTTTCTCTCTCTTTAGATGAGCTCTTAATCTTGCTTACTTTTTTTTAGATTTTTATTGCTTAATTCTCTCATCTTCCTCTCTATTTCAAAATCAAAGTCACATTAATTCTTTGCATATAACTTAAGTTTTGAATTTTTTACGTTTCTTTTTAATATTCATAATGCTGTTCAACCCATGAATTAAACTAGTCTTTTTGACGTTTGGAAGCTTAAACTTGTTAGATATAGCTTTATTCATGTTGTAGGAATTACAATTTAATCACGTACAATTAATTAGTGAGAGAAATTTGTGGGAAAAAGAGTAGAAGCTAATATGCTTTTGTTTTTTATTTGGAAGAGCATAGAAGATTTTGGTGAAATAGTTGTAGTTTTTTGTGTTCCAACTTTTAAGATGGATAACACTTACCATTCTTATGAATTATGACATGATTCTTGCTAGGATAGTAATTGGTATGTTGTTGAAATTTCTAAGTTTGTGTTTGTTTATGCCTCTAAAACATGGGATAATAAGATCTTTTAGTGTGTCTTTGTGTTGGAAATGGTTCCCCCCCATTTTTTTGCTATTAATATGCAAAGTCTCCTTGTGTGAGTCCAATCACACCATTTTGAATTAAACCTATGATCTTGCTCACAGAAACCCAATAATTTTTCTTAACTAATTTGAATCAAATTTTGAACAAGAATTTTATGAGTCAAATCAACTAACCCTACTCTGTTTATTATTATTATTATTGCATTTGAAATTGGACTTCTCAAAGTTTTCAAATTTTGGCAAGCAAACTCACATTTTTAACTACATTGTCATCGAGTCAAATCAAGCTTTTCACAAATAAGATTACCAATTCTAATATTGATTTTGATTATAATATTAGCAAGTTCTATATTATTAAACCAATACTTACTTCTTCTTAATTTTTATCCAAATTCCTTGAGTTACCTTCATAATGAATCCAAATAATCTAAGTATGGTAAATAGTAGACTATAAAAATGTAATTCATAAGTAATACCAATGAATTTAATTAGGGTACCAGAAAGAATGACCAATCATTTACAAAAAAATAAGGATGATAACGAATGACTGTCATTATGGAAATGCGATATTGTGAAGTTATGATTGTTGTTCAAATTATAATCATTTACAATGAGTGATCATATGATGTAGATATTGATTATGTATGTGAGACATTAAATGGTATACAATGTTATGGATGATGATGAAATATATTGATATGAAAGTGATGAGGCATTCATTATGAGAATGAAAAGAGTGAATAACTGGTAGCCTTTGAGGCTTAATATGAGAATGATGGATTATAATGTGAAATAATGAACCAAATCTTGGATCTACACATTCCAATATGGTGAAAGGGCATAACACAGGTGTTGAAAGGAAAAGGCTAGGTTTGTGTAGGTTATGGCTAGAATGGAGTAACAAAGTGGGTTATAATTGAATTATGATTATGTATTGTGTGATTCATATTTTTGTTACATGTCATGATATGATATCATGAAACTGAAATATATCATGAATTTGAAATGTTGACATATGGCTATGGGAGCTGAAATTGGCCTAGAATGGCCTAAATGTACTGAGAAAAAAATAAGGTGAATTACCTTGTTGGTAAGTCTTTGAATTCTTTGTAGTCTTTTATGGATGTATGCATGTATATATCCATATGGCTTTTGTTGTGTGACAATTTCATATGTTTGGTACATATCTATCTTACTGAGCCCCAAGCTCACTATATTATTGATTACTTTTTTTAGATACTCAAGAATTAATGGTCACTTCCCTACCAAAAAGCATGATGGATAATCAACCAATGGAAATCACAGTTGGTACATTCACCACTACGGTTGACAATCCACTAGGAGCATATGAAATTAAGATACAATATATCATAATCTTAAACTTGGTAGGCTGTAAAGTGCTACATGAGATAGAATCACCCCTCTGCAACTCCCAATTGTACTACTAATGATAACTTTGGGATGGTTTGATCTTTAGAGGATCGACCATCTACATTCTTTTTTATCACCTTTTAAAAGTGTAAATAGCATGATAATCAAATCCATTGGGATGAAGTTAGTCTGACCTATACTTTTGACATCTTTATATGCTATAGGTTAAACTAACTTTATTTTGTGTTGTTACTAAAGGAACCTACAGTGTCGAAGAGGGATGGTTATTGAAACTAGCCAGAGGTTTGTATAAGGATTTTGAGAAAACATGTTAAGAGGTGAACACTGATGGCAACAAGGGACATGTGCCTTAATGTTCGATGTCTCAATACATTATGTAAATTTCAGTATTATAAAATTAATTGCCATTTCTAATCTAATAGATTTCATTTTTTTCTTAGTAAGAAAACCAATTCATGTCATTTGAATAATAACAAAATTTAGTAAGTCATGAATAAAATAAATTGGCCAAATTGAAAATAGATCAGTGATTCTCAATCAAAGGATTGACATTCATGTCAGTTATGACCAAGGGTTAAAGTCATGACATCTAATTTCTACCATTTCTCTTTAAACATTTTTGGATTTTCTTTGGTTAGTCATACCTAGGTTGGAAAGTGTGATTGAGCTCTGTGTTTTCTTTCCTTGAGTGAATAGTTGAGCTTCTCAAAGGGTTATTTCGATTGTCATTGAATAATAGTATAAAGGATTCTCCTTTTACCTATGTGAAACTTGGAGCGACAAATTTGTAAAGGCTTATGTTAACACCTATGCTACACCCTGATAACTATTTTTCAAAAGGGAACCAGTATAAATCTTGTGTTTAATTCCTCTTTCCATGCCTTATTTATTTCCCAGCAATTTATGTTGTGTTGTTTATTTTTCCCTTAGTGATTTTGTTTATCTAAGGTTTTGTTCTTTTAATTACTTGAAATTTGTTAGTCCATTTGCCTCATTTGTATTGATGATTAGGAATTTGTAATGCTTTGTTTTTATTATTGAGATTTGTTAAATATTTTTGTACTTCATTGTTTATCTTGTTGCCTAGATGTTGGGATGCTTGAAATAAGTGATTTCTTTTTATGTGTGTGCTTGTTGATGCCTTGCCTATCTATAGTTAAATGCATTACTTTACACAAGTGCTTTAATTTGTTATATCTTATGTGCAAACATCTTCATTTTAAATATCTTCTGTTTGTTTGAATTAAACTCAACCCATGACTTTCCAAAATTAAGAGAATTTTAAAGAGATTTTTAAAAACTGTAAAAGTTTTGAAAACATTCAATTTACCCCTCTTAAATGTGGATTGCCTCATGCTAAAAAAAAAACATAGGGTAAAACTATAAATTTTACCTAATAAGATGTAGCAATGTTGTTATCAATTTTATGAAAATCTTTTCTTTCATACAAGGGTTTGATATGTCATTATGCATTAGGTAGGAATGCTTGCATAATGGTAGGGATTGCTTTTGTGGCTAATGTATAAATAGTGAGGAAGGAAGTATCATTTCCAAAATAGGAAAGAAATTTACATTAATTATCCCTAAAATCAAGATAGTTCAATGTAATTTATCCATTAAAAGAAAGATCATAATCATGATCTAGGATTACCACTTCATTCAACATGCTCGACAAATTACCGATAAAAGTCCTATTGCAATTGCTAATTTCCACACAAGTTATGAAAGTTTTTTGTCTTTATATATATGTATGCGTGTGCCACCAACACAAAGAACAAGATATGCAAGTCATGATAATAATCTTAAAAAATGGAAGGGGAAAATATATATTACTCCCTTGAAGTTTGGATGAGTAACAAAAATGATATATAAACTTTAAAATCTTATATATTACTCCTAAACTTCAAGAAAAATGAAACCATCCATATTACTATAAAAATTGATAAAAGTAACACGTGTGAGCTATTTGTGACCTCTGAACAGACCTTTAGTCTTCATTTCTTTTCTATTAAGTCACCATTCAATTTAACAAAGAAAAAAGCTAAATTTATGCTAGAATTTTTGAATAAAATTAAAAAAGATCAAAGATTTAAGTATTTGAAATTGCTTCTAAAATTTAAGGTAAGATTTTTGGATTTTACTAAACTAAATTCGCATCACCTTGTGTATTATGTAAAGTTTTCTTCTTTTTTGTTGTTTAATACATATTGGTTTTGCAAATGTTACAAAACCCACCTAATTTTGGTTTAAAACATTTGTTCAACTTGCAATTTGCATTGTATGATAGATTTTTAGGTTTGCTTCCGAAAAATGATAAAGGTTTTATGTTTGATGAATGAAACTTTTCAACTAGTGGGGCTGATTGACAAAGTTGGGTGGAACTAAGGAGTCATTTTCAAGCATAGCAAGGTCAGCCACACCCAATGAAAGTGTCCCACCGAGTACACTTTGATGACTAAGTTAGTATTTTAGAAAAGTTTCAGTGTAGTAACGAAGATAGATTTGAAGATGGAATACCTCTCCATATATATAAGTGTCAAGCATACAAACAAATGTGCTCTTGGACCAATGGAATGTTGCCATGTGCTTCTAGTGTATTCATAGCATTAATAGAATCTCATGAAGTGGTTGTTGCTATTACATTGTTATGTAAGCTTGATCAGACCTTCTATCATATGCTGGATAGGTAGTTGACTCACGAAGCCCTTTATCAATAAGTTCTGCAATTAGGCCAATGGACTAGACATGGCTTGTCAATCAGTCCATGCTAGATCATGTACTGGTCAACTCCAACTAGGGCAGCTGATCAACTTAGGTCGATTGTCTAAAGACTATAGGTTATTCTAGGCTATGTCACTTGCCTCTCCTTTTCAATGAGAATTACAATCATCTTTTCTAAGTGTCACAAGTCAGCCTTGTGAATTAGTTTGATGCGCAGACATGCTTAATTTTGGACAAAACTTGGCACAAAAATCGAGGATAAAGAGAATGCTTTGTGATACAAATTTGGGAGAAAATAAACTTGTAGATTATTATTTCAATTTTTTCCCAATTTGGGGATATTTATATTCTTTTAGCATCGATCATTTGTCCAACATAAGTAGAAAAGTACATGGTTGCAATCCTAACATTTTTGTCTTTACATCCATATGAGATGGCATATTAGGATTATTAGGAGCATGGAGAAAAATCTTTATGTCAACTCAAAAAATGTATGTCTACTTTTGCCGTTAGGATTTTTACTTAAAATGCTCTTTAAGGGTTACATCCAAGGACTGGGTGGGCATTGTGACTTAAGTTAGGGATCAGAGTGTAAAGCTTAGAGATACTTTCCCCACATACTCAAAACTGTGTAATGAGGTGCATATTAATTAAATTTGAGTTGTCTCTCTCCTTATTTTTAAAAGGTTCCATCTCAATATGCACTAGGGGCTTCTTGTAAAGCACGTTCATTGAGACTCGATATGCACCAATGCTTCAACTACAAGCTTATATTGGCTTGTAGACATGTTGTGCATGGGATTTTGGTTGTATGGGTGCAAAATCCTCAATAACTTAATTATCTATGTATGTATGGCTTTAATTTACTAGACAGCTAGCATGTTAGCAAAGAATCAACATTATACATAGTATAGTTTTAGCTAGAGAGTTGCAGGCCCATGCCAGTTAGCATTAGAGCTTAGTTGTGCAAGACAAGGTAGATCGGGTAGGCCAAGATTTGGGTAGATTTAGCTTGTCAAAAGCATATAGAGCTTATAAGTTAAGTAGACACTTGTGGGAAATAACGAAAAGATGCTGCTAAAGACTTTATCAAGGGAGATGCTGAAGGTTGAAGTAATTCAAGGGCTACTATTTGAGATATTGTATTTGAGGGAATGTTAATAGTGAATCGAGTTCAACTATGCCTAGAAGTTAAAAGATTTGTTGCATAGCATGGGACATTAATTATGTGCTCATTCATAATAGACACTTGAGGGAATGCAAACCACTCAAGAAGATGAGCAAATTGATGGCCTATCTAGCAGGTGAAAGCCCAAGGAAAAGCTTTAGTCTTACTGCTACAAAAAAAGGGATTTCAGTGATTGAAACTAGTGATCAAATTTTTTCAGTCGCTATTGGTGACCAAACTAAGACTACTTTGTGACTGATTGGATAAAAATAGAATATATGATATGTTGAAGAAATTAGCCACCAAATCAGCAGCCAAAATGGTTCAGTAGCAAGCATTTTGGTGGCTATTCGAATGCCATGTAGTTGCCAACTATGAAAATTTTGTATTACTTTTAGAAATTTTTTGTGACCAAAAAATTTGGTCACCATATTGTATTTGGATCCTTCTTTTCCGTTTTCTTCTTTGATTTAACTCCCCTTCACCGGTGGCCTCTCTATGCAATTGGTAAGCACTTCTTACCATCTTCCAAGTGCCAAAAATAGGTTCACAACAGGAAGCCTCTTTTTCCCATTTGGAGTAGCCATTCAGCCAAAGCTCAAAACCAGCCCATTGGCAAGACTCTGGTCGACGGTGAGCTGCCTCCTAGTGCAGTAGGACCTGGTGAGCATTCTTATATCTTTAATTTTATTCCATAGTGATTATGTAAATAAATGTCAAGTTATTTGCATAGAAACCCTTTGATGTAGTGTTGAAAGAAATTAAAAATGATGAGAGATCACAGGGCAACAAGCCAAGATGGGAAATTAAAGTAATATGTATATATAAGTTAGGTGTATCAAAAGAGAATTGAATTAGGATCAATGTGATAAAGCACTATATATGCAGTGGTCCACACAACAAAAGAACATATAAGTCATCTGCTATATTTTTAGCAGCTCTCACATCAGGGTTTTTAATGAAGTTATCTCATAAAATAGATAATATGTTACATGCAAACTATAAGACTATGCCATCTGTGTTGGACCTGCTATCAATCAGTATAGTAATTTCTTTAGGAAATATGACAATATGTTATCTAGCTGTATTTTAAGTAGGTTAAAGCTCATATGCCTCTCAAAGTTCTTTTTTTATGGCTCTCTAACTTTTTGAGATATTAAAAATTTTCATCAATTAATGATATGGTTGCTGTCAGTATATTATTGAGCTATGAAATCATTCCTTTCTTAATTTCTCAATAAATATGACAAGACATGTATGCAATTCTAGACATGTTATTCAAGAGATTCCTAATAGAAAAATCCCAAAAGTAAGATACTAAAATATGCAAGCCAATCATCATATAGTCTTCTCATGCTAATAAATGCAGAACTTCTTTTGTAGCCTCTATTAGAAATGTAATTAGCATGATTCTAGTGTAAATTGGGTCAAACAGAAATTTTCATTGTAAGATATGTTATTGACATTATTATGTGCATCAAAGTATTATAAAATAATAGTGATCAGTTTGTTTCTTAGTCTTGGT
>JANHAO010027304.1:0-10893 GCA_026873985.1 Saraca asoca | reverse complement strand
AATCTTAACCCAAACTTTCCAAACCCTAATTTTCCTCTTAGGCACACAGGGCTCTCCTTAGGTTTCTATCACGTCATTTTTCATCCTACTAATATTCTAAGTTGCTGTCTACCATATTAACTCATTCCAAGAGTGCCAAGTAGATTAGATGACAACATATTTAGTTACATGATTATTCGATTTTATGCTTTTTAGTCCCAGAAAATCGAAATTTCCATCTTAAGGCCTCTTCAAAATTTGGGATGTTACATGTGACTCTTCTTATTCTACCTTTTTCTTCTTCTTTTTGTTCAAACATACAACTAATTCTAAATAGGATTTTTTGCAAAGGTCATAGAGCTAGAAATGGATTCTATAGTTATTAGCTAGTGTCACAAGGGCAGCGTTGGCCCTTGTTCTTCAATTTCTTTCATATTCTCTTGCTGCTTTTCCCATTAGCTTTGTATGGTGATTTGTCCATGATCATCTTACCAAGCAAATCTACTCTTTTGTCGGCTATGCTCTTTTCTCCTACCTTTCATTTGGTTTCTCTTCCAACCTTCATTTCATTATTCCTATGTTACTTGATTATGCTCACATGCTCCTTTGGTGTCCCAAATATGGTATGATCACCTTTTTACTTCAAATTTTTCGGTTGTTTATATGTGAACTTCCATTGTCCTTTTTCCTATTATTTGGACATTAGTTACACGTGGTTTAAATGTGAAAAAGATGGATGAAAAAGATAATAAAAAAATGAACATTAAATATTAATCCTTAAAAGAGAAATGTTGTTTAACCCAGAAAATGGAGCCAAATTTAGGTTTCAAGGATAACACAATCATTCAATTATTGAACTAAATGGGGAACTACCCATGATTAATGGTTGGAAAGTTGTTTTCTATATTTCATAATCAATTTCGGCTCATTCTCTGAATGTATATAGCACCACTCCCTTTAAAAAGCCTAATAAATCATTACTCTACTAAGAGAAAAGGAAGTTAAGCCAAGCTATATTGAAAGTCAATTTGGATGCTTTCTTTAAAGATACTAGATCTATTACACTAAAGAATTGTCTTGCAATTGTCGTGGTGTCACTCACACCAACAAGATTTTTGTTAATAGTCATTTTATTTTTAAATAATTTAATTCTTGGAGTTTACCACCAATCTTTTATTAAGATGTGATTAGTTACCTAAACTATATTAGAATTAATATAGTTTAGTCTATGTACCAAATTAAGGGGTTAGGCTTTAGTTACGTGCAAAGAAGGTATTAACACACTTATGATGTCCATCTAATAGATGGTACTAAAAATTATGTATTATTTGGTTAACAATTGTTTTATACTTTCTCTCTACTTATTTGTACACAATCTAATTACTATGAATAAATGAGATTTAAAAAAATGAGTGAAAATACATTATTAATATAAATGCAATAATAATAATAATAATAATAATAGATTAAGATAAAGTATTTGTTAATTATATTCACTTTAAAAAAGTTCTCAATTTACTCGAAAGAAGCTAGTTTCTCCCCAATTAAATTGGAAGAGATTGAGAACCAAGACTAACATATTATTAATACATAATTTATTCATAAAAGGTGATAGAATTAAATTAAATTATACATAATCTAAATTAGACTTGAACTTGGCAAATAAACCCAACTACCTACGTACCTATTATTATTATTATTTGAGTAAACCACCATTTTGATTCCTAAAAAATAGAGGTTAATTTAGATTCCTCGCGAAAGTATGTTTTACAACAAATAGTTATCTTTTCTCCAATTGTTACATTAAATTCATAATGTCGTTAGTTTCTCCATTTCCAGTTTGATGTGGCAGTTTAATTTGTTTATGTCTCTTTGTTTTAGTCTTTAAAAGATAAATGTTATATCAAATTTCTTCTAAAAGTATATTTTACATCAAATAAGTACATTTTCTCTAATTAAAGCTCCACTTTTACAATGTTAATTATTTAATGCCTTAGATAGACTATAATTTTAATAATATCTATTTTCAAAAATAAATAAAGGGAAAATATACTAATATTTTTTATGAATATAATTTATATATATTTTATATCCCTTTTATACTTAGTCTTTTATTATGTTTATGTGTTTAATTGAATACTTATAATTGATTTTGTGGTTTGGTAAGTTTTAGATTTTTGGGTGTATCTTGAGTTCTAGACTTTGATTTTAGGTAATTCTTATACTTTTGGAAAGCTAAGAGAAAACTCTAAAAATGTCATAGAAAGTCTAAAGCTTAGTTCAGCTATTTTGGGGGTCAAATTAAGCCCAGAAACTAAAATAGAGTATTGTCCTATGACCCAAAATCAGTTTCAGTATTTTTATCATAACTAGAGATCCATTCCTCATTTCAATGCAAACTCAAGCCCATAGAATAGTTAAAATCTATTTCCACAACTTTAAGGGCTTGAGGTCAAATTACACCATTTTCATCAAGTTACAAAGCTGTGTATTTAAGTGTTAAATTCTATTATTGGTTAGATAGCTCTGAAAAGTTGTTTCGATTTTTAGCCCACAAGTTGAGATAGAAATTGAATTTTTATGCAATATTAAAGCCATTAGACTCTTAAGAGATGAAACTATATTTCATATGAGGGCTCACATCCAATTAAGCCTCTTTCTAGCCCTAATCAGTAGCCCAAGTAGAGGCAGTGCAACGAGCTCTTATAAAAGCTTTGTTGAACCTTTATTGTAATAAATTTTATATTCATTTCATTTTTCTCTACTTTTGTGAAGAAGAGGAGCTTTGCTAGGGTAAGAATACAAGTGTTAATAGGTTTTCTCTTTTTCTTCGTTTTTTCTTTTATTTTTTACATTAATATGTTACTAAAGTCCTATTTCAATCTACGAAAAATTTTGCATCAATTTTCTTGTCAATTGTGTGACTTGTTTCTATTATTAATTTATTTCCAATTTGTTTCTTTTGATTCTCTATTTCAATGTCAATTATTGTTTTGGATGATTGATTAGGATAACGAGTTAATTAATTGTTCATTATAATTTACTGCTAGCTGAATTTCTATTGGCAATGTTATTGTTTATAGCTATTTGGCTTAGGTAACAAAAGAGTTTTTGATTTGTTATTGAGATAAGTGAATTATACTAGAGAATTTGGGGTAATTAATTTATTTGCAACTAGGGTAAATTGATTAATTAGTCTTAGTATTTTCAGATCTTAATGCTACCAATGAATTGGTTCAAGTGTTAGGCTTCAATCGATTCAATAATAAGAGTTAGTCGGGTCCTAGGCTTGGTTGGCCAATTTTGGGGACAAATTAGCAAGAATTAATTAGGTATTACGCTTAGTTAGATTCCTGGTTAAGTGGTCAGAGAGGGAATGAAATGCTTGTGTCAATAATTAGTCATTGACTCAATTGCAAAAGTCCCTTAGATTAAAAACTATTTCATTTGATTTCCCTTTTATCTATTTATATTGTTTGTTTAATTTTTATTTCTAATTAGTTAATATCTAACCCCCTCCCCAATTTTCTACTAGTGATACATAGAAATTAATCATCAGTCTCACTACAGCTATCAACTTTATATTATAGACTTAACTTATTCCAAAATATTCTTATTAAAAAATAAAATGTTCCATATTATATCTATACTATTTAGTTCCATTTTATTTTATAAATATATGTTTAATATGTTGATTTGAAAGCATTAACACAAAATACAAGGTATATTGACTAAAAATAATTAATACTTTCTATATTAAAACCTTGACAAAATCATAAGCAATCATAGTACTTTGAGTTTGAAAATATAACATTTGAAATTAGAAAGATATTGATAAAACTTATATAATTAACTTTGATTTCTATTTAAAATATTTTTATAAAAAAATGACATATTTAGTTAATTAATACTTTTCTATATTAAATCATTAAATTATTTTAGAATAATTTTATTAAAAAATAAAATATGTCATCTTATGTCTATAATTAATCACATAAATAAATTTTAGTTTGAAATATAGCATTTAAACTTTGATATTACAAAGATAGTGGCAAATTTTGAGTAAAAAATTTGATTTCCATTTTAAATTCCATTTTAAAATATTTCTATTAAAAGATAGAAATATATAATTACATCAAATTTTTTATATTAAAGGCTTGACTTATTTTTTAAGGCATATTAATTTAAGAAAATGTATTTATTTGATGTACAATATATTTTCATGAAAAATTTAATGTAACTTTTATCTTTTAAAAATTGAAATAGAAATATATAAGTAAACTAAACTAATACATCAAACTTAAAATAGAGGAACTAATTGTAGGATTGATTTAATGTAAAAATTTAAAAAAATATATTTATTTTAATATAAAATATATTTTTAAAAAAAATTGATATAATATTTATCTTTTTAGGATCAAAAAGAGTGGTTTGCTTAAGAAATACCCAAGCAGACTCAAGAGTAACGCTTTCTTGGATATTATATACAACTAAAGTAAGAGCTCCACACTTAAACACATGCAATGCATATGGCATACGAGGAGGGGATAGTGGCATAATACAAAGAGAATGCATTAAATTCAATAAAAGAAAATTTCAAAGGAAGAGAACATAAATAGTTTTAGTTGAAGTTTATCCTAAACAATTTTTTACATTTTAATCAAATGATTATATCCATAGTTTTAACTTTTATTATTATTATATAATTAAGTTTTTATTATATATTTATATACATCTTATAATATAATAGATAATATGAGTATGAAAAGAGTTGCCTAATGTAACTTCTTTACTCGATGGAATTATAATTGTGTGGTGTGTGTGTGTGTATATATATATATATATATATAAAAAGAAAGAGACACACATTATAATATATTATATAATATGAGTATAGAAAGAGTTGGACACTATATCTTCCATACTCAATACAATATTTCTTATAAAAATTCTTTTATCTATATTCGTATCTATTTTTAAAGATTGATACTTGTTACAAATATTTATTAAATATGGATCAAAATTGACATTTTTAAACCCGTCTCACTGTTGGGTGATTAGGTCTTGTATATCAAAAAAAGCTGCCTTTTCTTCTTTGGTGTCAACTACTCTATCCCCGTTCACGCTTCATCCTTCTCATAACACAAAAGCAGTCATTATATCGTATCTTTTATATTTTTTAATAAAAAATTGGAAAAGGGCAAAAAATTCCAAACCCCAACAACAAAGTCCATCGTTTCTTATCTCAATCATGGAGGAAACCCACAAGTAAAAGGCATAAGAATGAGAAGTTACAGCCTTTTGTAGTTTCAATTTCATTATATATGTTGCTCGGAGTTGTTTGATATAATAATTAAAATTCTTGATAATTAATTATAACACTTTTTAATGATATTTATCATAATGATCAGAATTTTTTTAATAATTATTATAAATAATAAATTTTAATAAAAAAAATTTAATCAAAATTGTAAAAAAAAATAGTCATATTCATATTTATATTATCCTTACTTTTATCATTATTATTTTCATTCTAATATATAATAATAACAAAATCTTTTTTTTCTTTCTTTTTCTTTATTGTTATTTTTAATAATTTAATATTTAAAAGTGATTTTTATGTATATCCAAATAAAATAAATTATATATAATTCATTATTAAAAAAATTATCACGTGATCAAAAGTAAAATAAATTATTCTATGGTGATGGCAGTGATAGTACTGTGTTCCTTCCCCTTTTATTCTATATTAGAACGTATGAAACTTTTACCTTGTTTCAATGACTTTTAAATTCAAGACGCTAATTTGTATTGCCATATCAAATTTATTTAGGAATATTTGGTTTCTGCACGTACCGGTAAATTCCAAAATGATCAGAGAAATGTAATAATAATAATAGTAGATTATTTTAATCTCTATCAAATAGTTTTTAGAGAGTCCTCGTCAAGGGTGAACACAGGTTTATCAGTTATGGGGTTGGGCCTGTTTCAGTAAGATTGGGTCTGTTTTTCAAAATGAAAAAATTTATAATTTGATCCTTAAATTTTCTACTTTTTTTACTAAGGCTCAATTTTAAAGAATTTTTTCAATTTAATCCCTATCGAATTTTCAATTTAATCTTTCTGTTACATTTTTATTTTTATTTTTTTTAAATTTAGTGGGGCAAAGCCCCCACTCATCACCACGTAGGTCCGCCACCGATTCTTGTCAGGAACATTCTTCTGACTTACTTTCCCTTTTCTTCATGTTATTTTCATTTTGTTAATTTTTTTGTTTGAGGGTAATAAGATTATTATGATTCTTTTCTTGGCTTCAAAGTGAGAAAAAAAAAAGAATAAATAAAATACATCATATCATCCTCACGGAACAAGTATGTGGTGAATTTTTCAAATTGCCATGTTATACCTTTCTATGATGGATTTAAGATATCTGAAGCAGTATCCTTTGTTCTAACTCTATCTCTCATCACTGCCGCTCCTTTCTGTTTTGTTCTGCTTGCTCTGAGTCTCTCCTTTATATCAAGCTCTTCTTCTTTTTTAAGTTCTCTCAATTAAATCATTTTGGACAAATTATTTAAGATTTAGTAGCATTTCTTCTATTTTTATAAACAGACAATCACCTTTCTTATTTCATCTGAAATAAGAAAGGTGAGTGTATATAAAAAAGAATAAGAGTATATATTTATGAAAACAAAAATGATGTGAGTGTAAATATGTTAAGGAGTTGTTTAGTTCACAAAGGAAGTAAATTTCTACTGAAAATTAAACTTCTCAATTAGTAAGCTTATGGCTGAATTTTCTAAGAAGTGTTAAAAGTTGTCTTATTAGCATTCAGAAAGTAAAGTTTCATGTAGTGTTTGGTTAAACTATAAATTTTTCAGAAAGTATTATTAAAAAGATAAAAATGTTCTAAAAAATTTTGCTCTTTCATTAAAACATTAGATAACTTTTTAAATAAATATTCTAGTCATTATTTAAATTTTGCAATGATATTTTTATATTTTCCATCATACTTTATTCATAATTTCATATATTTAAAAATAACTAGATAAGAAATAGATTGATCAAGGGTAAAATGAGGCATTTATAACTATCATTAAAACAAGGTTATATGTTAGGACTGAAATTAATAAGAATTTTTCTTGCAAAAATATATATGGCATTTTGTATTGAAGAAAGGGAAAATGTATAAAGTTATGTTATATTAATTTATGCAGTCAGTATATAATAAAACTTAATTGTATAACTTATTATATATTATCATGCTTTATATGATTTATCAAACCAATCCTACTTCAATGACAAAAAATGAATAGGTAAAGCTAATAATAAATAAAACCAGCCTAAATCGATTTTACATGTCAAATTCTTAAATCTGTTTACATAAAACTATGTATCTGAATCAAACTAAACTTGATTGTTTTGATTCAAATTATACTATATATTCAAATATAAGAAATAATATAAAAATTTATTTGTATAAGTAAATTAATTATTCTAAAATCAAAATAACAAAAAGTTTAACTAAAGAATTAAAGAACATATCTTGAAGGCTAATCTTGTTATTAGAATTCAATTTTTATCATTTTTAAACATTCAAACCAAGTGCTCAAAGTAAAAAGATGGTCAAATAGTCATCAATTCTCCCTTTGTAAGATTGTTACAAACAAGAAAAGGCAAAAACTTGGCTGTCAATGGAAGCAGCCAAGAGTTAATGACACTTGTCTATTCATCTGGAAGGACTTGGCCGCTGCCAAATTTTGTTCATAAGAAAATGGTTGAAGGAGGCTCATACACACATATATACTTTTAGTGCATAAATTTCACTCAAGAATTGTTATTTTTTAATAGTCGATATTATATAATAATTGTTTTTAGAGAGATAAAATACGTTCCTAATATTGATGTATGTATATATAAATAATATTATTTATTTCATGCTCATGTGTAAATCTGTGCTTTTCAAATAATTTGTTAACCAGAGAAAATATTTTATTACTGTATCAGTATATTGTTTAAACAAAGAAAAATCTTACTACAATAAAAACATTGTTTTTTCATGAAAAAATTCATGGAAAATAAAACTTTTTACAGATTATTTTTTGTGAAATATCAAGACATGGGAAACATTTTTCCACGAATATTTCTCACAGATTTTTTCACAAAAGAAAAGTTTTTCGCACAGATTTTTCTGTGAAAAAATCTGCTAAAGGGGAAAAAAATTTAATTTTTTCACAATTTTTTTCATAAGAAAATGAACTGAAATTAAAAAAAATAAAAAAAAAACCATAAATTTACAATGACAAGGTCTTTAGCGAAAGTGCAAGTAGAAGTACACTCATCGAACAAGCCTTTTGTAAAACTTAAAAAAAAAAAAAAAAATTAAGGGACCTAATGTTTAATGCATTCATCAAACTATAGTATTTCCATGGGATAGACTATTATATGAAAAGTGATATGATTTTTTTTTTTAGCAATAATCATATACACTTGACTCCTTACTAATTTATACATATTCATAAATATTAATTATTTACATTTGACATAAATAAAAAATCCCAATCAATTATAATCAGTCATCATCAATCAATCAACTCAATTTTTAAATAAGAAATTCCCTGAACCTCGAGATTGATTAAATGATTTGTCTATGTCAACCTCAAATCCGGCAGTGTAGGATGAACATGAGACTCCGGATGACCTTTTGTTGGTTAATTCTATAGGATTGGCCTATCATTAATCTACTCAACACCTTCACAAATGGCATAATTGCTCCATCAACTATAAAGTGAAAATCTTACCCACATTAACAATGCATTACGAACACATTGGCGCTTTTCATTCATGCAAAAACATATCAAATAGCATACTTAACATCTATATAAATCTTTAGATATCTCTTATGCATTCATTCCTATTATTTATATTGAAACTCTACTTTTTGAACTATCTTAAGCATTAAAGTGTGCTCAACATATCACGTCCATCGTGCATTATTAACTTTGTTCCTGGTACAAGTCATTGCGTCATGACGTACAATCCCTCCTTATTAATTTATTCTAGTTGAAAAGTTTGAAAATTCTTTCCACGATTGATTTAGAGATCCAAAATACATAGAAAAAGTAACTTTTATAATTGAAATTAAATTAGACATTATTATTATTATGAAAAAAAAGTTAACCATCAAGATTTTACATTAAAACTTCATGCTTTATGATATTTGTGTTATTTAGGGTTGGGCAAACAAGACTTGAACCGAACCCTATATAAAATTTAACATAGCATATGGAGTTCAAGCTCAAGCTCAATCTAGAATGTTTTGTTTTTTTTCAGGGCCCAAGCCCTACCCTATTTTTAATTAGCATGCCCAAATCTGACTCGGTTAAGCTCAATTTACAAACATTTCTTTCTTTTTTTTTTTAATGTACATTGGTATGATCATTTCAAATGAATAGTTATAAGTTCAATATTGTTTATACTTTTTTGTTTCAATAGTCTAGTGTTTTTTTTTTTTTTAGTGTCTTAATCTTTTGTTTTATAGACAAATAAGTCATTTTGTTAGTTTTATCTGGGTGGGTGTTGTAGTTTTTATCTTGTTAAGTCATATATCCTTATTCATATTGCAACAAAAAAAATGTAATTTTTAAAAATCTAAATATATGTATAAATTGGCCTGAGTTTGGATCGGCTAGGGTCTAATATTTTGTCCAAATCCAATTCTTAAGCCTAATTATTCAATCCAAACTCGGAATAGACCACATTTCTCCATCTCTAAGATTACTTAAAATGGATTAAGTACATAGCATTGTTTTTTTTTTTTTTTGGGGGGGGGGGGGGGGGTAAATTACAAACATTAGATGAATTTAGTTTCAATATTTTACATAATAATTTAAATATTCTGAAACTTAAATTTAATTCCTATAACGTTGTAAATGTGGTATCAACAAGCATTATTTTCCTTTTAATATATGTACCTTAGAATGAGGAGGTTACAGGGTGTAGTTCAATTTGAATGCGTATCAACGTTTGTTAGACCCTTCCCTGCCTGAAAAGCTCATCAAAATCTCTCACGGGAGAGAACCTAAAGGTTCATGAGCACACTTTTAAGAATATATTAATTTTTTAAAAAACCATTACTATTTATTTTAACATATATCAATTTCATATTGATCTTAAAATATCACTAGTTTTTAAAAATATAATTGAATTAAGAATAATTGATCGTACTTTTCAATGAAATCGTTAGGTTGACCTCAAGCTTCGTAGAAACCTAAACGTTGCTATTATGGTTGCTAAGTTGCTGAAATTTTTAACAAATAGAAGTTTTGTTTTATCAAAAATGAAAATTTCTGTTGCAATAATTTATTTACTTATGTTTATAATTATAAAAAAAATTAACTTCACATACAATATTTAATTTATTCAATATTTTTTGTGAAGAAAAAAAACATTGAAAAGTTATTTCCTCTATTATCATAATATTATATATTATTATATTAATTACAAAATATAATAAGCATATATATTTTACTTATATACATACAAATAAGATTTTTCTATTTTCAACGACTTAAACAGCCAAAATCACCCATCTTAATCACAATCTCAATACTAGACTAGAAAACAAACAAAGCACGTGGGCAAAAACCACATCGTGTAGAGCCAAAACCTTAAGAAGGGAGCAACAAAGCTCTAATACAAAAAATGAAAATAGTCTTTAATAAATCTCCGAAACATTGCAATTCCTACAAATAATATCTGTAGAGAGAGAGAGAGAGAGAGAGAGAGAGAGAGAAGCCGCATGAAAACTAATATAAGGCATCTATTATATGTAGAAGTATCAAATATGGCTGCCATCAAGCTCACTCTCGTCTTTTCTTTGATTTTCCTTTGCCAGAATGCTCAGAAGATACT
>JANHAO010027303.1:0-10874 GCA_026873985.1 Saraca asoca | reverse complement strand
TTATAGTCACAAATTCTTCTTGCAAAATTACAACTACATTCTTGTTAGTTAAAGACATAACTAGTAGAATTATATTGGGTTCTCCTTTTATAAAAGAAATTATGCCTCTTTCTATTTTTTATGAAGGAATAATAACTGAGCATTTAGGAGAGAAAATTATTTTCCAATTTATCAAGAAACAAATTTTCAAGGATCTAAATTTGGTTAAAATTAAAGAAAATCAAATCAATTTTCTTTCTAGAGAGATATCTTTCAAAAAGACAAAACAACTTCTAAAAGTACCAGTTGTTCAAAATAAAATAATATCTTTATAAAAGAGAATTGAAAATTAGATTTGTTCTGATTTACCAAATACCTTTTGGAAAAGAAAACAACATATGGTAGATTTACCATATGAAAAGGATTTTTCTAAAAACAAATTCCTACAAAAGCTCACCTAATCCAAATGAATCAAGAACATTTAGACTACTACAAAAAGGAAATCAATGATCTCTTGGCTAAAGGAATTATTAGAAAGTCCAAAAATCCATTGTCATGTTTTACTTTTTATGCCAATAAAAATGCAGAGATTGAATGAGGAACTCCAAGATTAGTAATCAATTACAAGCCTTTGAATGAAGCCTTGGAATGGATCTATTATCCAATTCCAAATTAAAAGAATCTATTGAATCATTTACATTTTGTAAAAATATTTTCCAAATTTGATTTAAAATTTGGCTATTGAAAGATACAAATCAAACTTAAGGACAAGTATAAAACAACATTACAGTTCCATTTGGCCTATATGAATGGAATGTAATGCCATTTGGACTTAAAAATGCACCCTCAGAATTTCAAAGGATCATGAATGATATTTATTATCTATTTACAAATTTTATAATTGTTTACATTAATGATGTTCTAATTTTCTCCTAGAACATTGATTAACATTTTAAACATTTAAATGTTTTCTTAGAAGTTACCCAAAAAAAAAGGACTTGTTGTCTCTCAAAAGAAAATCTTTTTATTCCAAACAAAAATTAGGTTTCTTAGACATTACATTTCCCAGGAAACTATTACACCAATTGAGAGAGCAATTTAGCTTGCTAACAAATGTTTAGATCAAATTCTTAACAAAACTTAGTTGCAAAGATTTTTGGGATGTTTGAATTATGTCTTAGAATTTTTTCCTCAGATGGCTAATATCATACAACCTTTGCATGAATGTCTCAAAAAGAATCCTCCTCCTTGGATAGATGTTCATACAAATGTTGTTAGAAGGATCAAACTTTACGTTAAAAGTCTTCCATGTTTGCAAATCTTAGATCCATCTACATTAAAAATTGTTGAAACAAATTCTTTAGATTTATGATATGGAGGAATCCTCAAGCAAAAGAGAAACTCAAAAGAACAAGTTATTGCTTTTACATCAAAGCATTGGGATCATGCATAACAAAATCATTCAACTATCAAAAAAGAAATTTTGGCAATAGTTTTATGAATAAACAAATTTCAAAGTGATCTTCTTAACTAAAAATTTATTGTCAGAATTGATAGTAGATTTGCAAAAGATGTTTTACATAAAGATGTTAAAAATTTAGCATCAAAACAAATTTTTGCAAGATAGCAAGCCATCTTATCTGCTTTCGATTTTTATATTGAATACATCAAAGGTTCTTCAAATTCCTTACTAGACTTGTTAACTTGTGAATTCTTGTAGGGAAAATAATGCCACCTAAGAAAGAGTGAGTCAAGGAGAAAAACAAGGATTTGTAGTCGGATCCTAAATACAAATCCAAATCCTCCCAAGATAAGGGAAAACAAATGGTTTCCAAAAGCTAAACCCCTAAAGACTATGATCTACTAATTGAAACCCTTTAGGCCATAGCATCCTAACTATGAAAACCTTTAACCCTCACTGAAAAGTCTTAGGCTGATATAGTTGAAGAAGAAGATCAAACCAAGAGCCTAGTTCTTGAACAAGCCAAAATTCTTAACCAAATTGAAAAGATAAAAAACCAAAAAATTGTTGCTAGTTCTTCATCATAGCAAATGACCACCATTATTTCCTAGCCATCAAAAATTGTCACCAAATATGTTCAAAAGCTAGTTCCACAAAATATCATCCAAATGGAACTAGAATATTGGGACAAAGATCCCAAAAGAGTTTTCCAGAATTTTTTTCCAAAATGGCTTCACTTCATCCTAGAAACTTTTGCTAAAATTAGGGATTTTTATAAGTTAATCTTGATTCATACTGATTCAATCAAGATTAAACATAATGTTTCCAAAGGGGATGAAATTGATATTGTTTACTCAACTTTTCAAATTGAGAAAATTATTTCTCCAACTAAATGGGGTAAAGACCTTAATCAAATCAAAAAGTTTTCAATCCCTTAGGAACCATAAGGTTATACATACTAGGATTATCAAAAGGTCTAGTATAATGCCATATTTTACTCAAATAAAAATCAAAAACACTCTTGGTTGTTTTTCTTCAACCAGAGCAAAAAATAAAATTCCTAAATTGATTTTTTAGGTGGTGGGATACTTATGGTCCTATCCCTAAAATTTTCCCTAAAAAGGTTGCAGAAGGATGGAATACTTTCAAATCCTATTTTGATAATCTCAATCACAAAAATTTTTCCATTCTTCTCTAATTTTTCTCAAAGATTGGACTTCCATGCTATTTCTTATGGGAGTATTAGTATTCAAATGAAAATGCTTTGTCTAAATGGCCAATATTACAGAGAAAGCTTTCTGTCAAATGGTGGAGTTCATATAAGTATGCTAGCGAAGCACATACTTATGAAATCCAAAAATGGTTTCAAGAAAACCCACACTTCCACAAAAATGCAAATGAAAGAAGTCAACAATTCCTCCAAAACAAATCTCAAATTGCAACTACTGAAGAAGTAGAATCTTGTGCTTCTAATTCCTTAGAAGTAGCAAAGGATTATACCCAATCGAACGAAGTTGACTATTTCAAGATTAATCTCAGTGATGACTGAACAATGCAAATGAAATTAAAATGCGAGGCAAATTCAAATGTAAATTCAAATGTTGGTAGAAAAAAACAAGACAAAGTGTTAGCAAATGAAATTCAAATGGCAACTAAATACAATTACAAATTCAAGAGCCTACTAAAGGAATAAGAATATTTTTAGAATGGCAGACAACTTTTGAAAACCCAAAAATTAGTTTACTATAGCATGTCACTATTTGTCTACTATAGCATGTCATTATAGCCTCATGGGGCCAAAACTCTAGCAAATAGTAAAATATAAAATTTCTTATAAATAGACCACTGATCTTAAAGAAAGGACATCCAAAAATTTAGAAGTGCTCACTTCCCCTAAGCAATCTCTAGAGTTGTTCAAAGTTTTACCCAACTTGTAAGTTTTCTGTTCAAATTCTAATAACAAATTCCATTGAATTGATATCTAATTTTATCCCTAACCCTTTCTCCTAAGGATCTAAGGAATCCTACAAGGAATTTCTCATTTTAGAAAGGTTAGTTACTTCTAAAGAAAGCATTTTCATACCATGCAAAGTCTCCTAAGGTTCTACACTTAAGATTAGATAGTAGCTCAACTGATTTGTCTTTTCATAGGTTGGAGTTTCCTATGAAGTGTTTGGTGATTGTAAAGATTAGGGTATTTACTACATCTGAGATTTCTTCTCCATTAGAATCATAAACAATAAAACCATTGCATCAGTCTTAATAGACTCCAAAATTTGATTTTTCTGCATTTATGTGAGATGTTTATCCCACCATCCTTTGAGTTGTCCAGTAAAACCTATAACTAAGACATAAATTATAGTTGCATCATCACATCCATGGGTTGTTTGGTAAGTGGTACTTACCATTGTCTTTTGTTGAAGCAAATTCAGAATTTCATATTCAGGTTTACCATCTATGTTCCATTTATAGATGTTATTCCCATTGTAAGAATTTTAAATAATGAGAGGTTTGTCCATTGAGATTTGATTAGCAAAATTTGGTATAGGGTTCTTAGATGGCTTCCAATTTGTTATGATTTTGATGGCTCCTATATTGAGGTCTTTTGTATCAAAAGATATTTCAGAAGCTTTGTCCAAGGTTTGAATATTTCTACTTGTTAACATTGGATTTCAGTTCATATGGAGGGTCCCAGAATTTGGCCAACGGGAGGAGTTTAGGGATCCTATGCTACTTTTGAAGTGTTAGAGGAGTCAGTCCAAGAGGAAGAAGGAATGGGAGGCATGGTGTTTTTAACGTGATTTGGCTAAACCTGAGCGGCATCGGACCCTACGTCCATGGCAGAGATTTTATTAATGTGTTTAGAAATGATTTTAGCAGAGTTTTTGCTTACAAAGTTTGGGCTCTCTCTTCTTCTAGCAATGCAGTCCTATTTATAGGGGAAGGAGGAGTTACATGTATTAATTACAAGATACAGTTGTGTTACATCAAGAAATAAATGAGAAAGACAGTAAAAGGCTATAATTCAACTGCTGCAGAATGTAGGCTCCGGGTTGGGTCCCCTTGGTCAGCTATAGACTTGCGTCTATCTGCATCCATCACTTGGTACTGTTTAGCCATGCGAGATGTGCGGCATCCCGAGTGAGGACTCCTGCCTTTGGGTCATCATGGAGGGTCGTTGTAGCGAGCCTGAAGCTACTATAGTGAAGTAGTGGACTTGAGCAAGATAATGAGCTGCTTGATGAGTTGTCCTTTATGGCTTCCTCACTGCATCGCTATCTTGCAATGAGCGAGGTGAGGCTTGCTCTATGAGATGGTATCGGGATGGCTTCGCTATGCCACTTTCTAATGGAGGGTGAAGCAAAGCTTGCTAGGCACCTTTGGCGACGTAGGCGATCAGACTCGGGTCTGTCGCGATCATTTAGGGTTGATTTTAGCCTAGAACATAAGCCCCCCAACTTTTAGTTTGCTTTACGGACCAGGAGTTATAAGTTTTTTAAGGCTTGATTCATATCTTCGATCAGTGTCCTCCCCTAATCAAAGTGTCATATCAGATGTCATTCCATTCTGCATTAGGCCATACTTTCTTCTATTTGCCATTTTTGGCCGTTGGCATGGCGTTGTTGCTCGTTTCGGGCTGTTGGATGAAGATCAGGTCAAATACCTTTTGGATTCTTCAAAGGGTTGAACGGATCTTTTATAGCTTGAGGCACTTTTCTTTTTTGTCTCAGAGGAGTTCAATGGAGGAGACTGATGAGTCCCTTGAGTTTTGGTGCCTTGGCTTCTAATGAAGTTTTCAGATTGCTAGGAGACATGGATAGCCTATTACACATGGCTCCATTGCAGGATCCGCCTGGTGGGCTCCTAGGAGATCTTGTGCTGATCTCATGCCACCTCCTCTAATCGTTGCTTGTGGTGCTGCTGCCTGGCTAGTCGATTTCTATGACTTTTTGATTTGCTCTAGGTCTGGCTTAGGTGGAAGCACTGGAGGAATATAAGCAAGAATAGCTTGGTAGTCACTGTCCTTCCTATAGGTGCAAGCTTGGTGATCGGCCTTCTGCTCTTCTTACAGGAATGGTTGTGTCAGGTTGTTGAGCTTCCTACCTTTGTTTATGCACTTCTTCTTTTGATGTAATTTTACCTTGCTTGGATGAGGTCTTTTTGCTGTATGAGCTTTCTTTCTCTTTGAATGTTGTAATGGATGCTTCGTGCATTAATGTATGTAAATCTCTAATGATCAATGAAATGCTCTTTGGCCAATCGACTATGCTTTATTTGTCTAGTTGCTCAATCTATTGTGAGTGAGAGTGGGGTCGCATGCAAGCTACACCCGAGAAATCTCGTTTGAGTCATGAGAACTTGCCTGCATGAGAGCTATGGGCGATCAGTTGCATAAGAGCTACAATGACTTAGTTTTAGCATCTTTGGGCTATAGTGGGCTAGTGGCTAAGATTTTGTTTTGTTATAGAGAGGTGAAAACTATTCGTTCAAGTTATTTTGTTGTCGTAGCCGTGAGGTAGGCTCAAGGGCCATCTCACCCTCAGGCATTGTGAGGTAGGCTCAAGGCCATCTCACCCTTGGTTTTGTTTAAGTTTTCGTAGTCATGAGGTAGGCTTAAGGGCTGTCTCACCCTTAGGCATTGTGAGGTAGGCTTAAGGCCATCTCACCCTTGGTTTTGTTTAAGTTTTCATAGCCATGAGGTAGGCTCAAGGGCCGTCTTACTCTCGTGCATTGTGAGGTAGGCTCAAGGCCATCTCACCCTTGGTTTTGTTTGAGTTTTCATAGCCGCAAGGCAGGCTCAAGGGCCATCTCACCCTCGGGCATTGCAAGGTAGGCTCAAGGGCCGTCTCACCCTCGAGTGTTTTGAGGTAGGCTCAAGGCCATCTCACCCTCGATTTTGTTTAAGTTTTCGTAGTCGGGAGGTAGGCTCAAGGGCCATCTCACCCTCGAGCATGGCGAGGTAGGCTCAAGGCCATCTCACCCTTGATTTTGTTTGAGTTTTCATAGCCATGAGGTAGGCTCAAGGGCCATCTCATCCTCGAGTGTTGCGAGGTAGGCTTAAGGCCATCTCACCCTTGCTGAGGTTTCGCCTTTTTCGTGAGACGACGAGTGGGGTCGTTGTGACTGTTGCTACCCTTTTTTTGCTTGTAGTGAGACCACCATGGCCCACTCTATGCTTAGGTTCCTCCATTATGAAGGTTTCTTCCCATCTTATTTGTTTTGTGGCTCACTCATAGAATTTAGTGAGGTCTCAAGCCGGGGACTTGTAGAGGCTTCTATACAGCTTGTCGTCTTTACAAAGTCCCATTGAGATAGCTGTTAGAATACCCTCTTCCAAGGGATTCTGCATGGAGTTGGCCCCATGCTTGAATCAAGCTACTTAGTCCTTGAGCGACTCATCCTTGCACTGGAAAATCATTACGAGATGGTAAGGAGGTGCAAGCTATTTCTTTAGCGCTCGATATTGATAAATGAATTTCCTTTGGCATTCTTCCTAGCTGTTGATACTGCAAGCCAGGAGGCGTCAGAGCCATGCTCGAGGCATTCCCCCTAGTGTGGCGGGGAAGACGCGACACTTCACTAGGGGTCAATGGTCTAGATGTTCATCTGGGTGTTGAACGCATCCAGGTGGTCGCTCGGGTCACTGTTCCTATCGTACAGTGGGATCGCGGGCACTTTAAGTTTCTGTGCGAGAGGTCGCATCTTGGAGGATCTTCTATATTGCCCGGTTCTAGCCATTCGAGCTTGCAGAGGATTTTCTCCATTGCCCGATTCTGTGTCTTAGATTGAGGGGTGGAGCTTCCTGCTCGTTGCGAGCCCCCCAGTTGCTGACTATCATGATCTTCATAAGTTTCTTTTTAAGCCTCTTTGCGAAGCTATTGGAGCTGTGCTACGAGTTCTTCTTGTCTTTGCATGCTTTGAACTTGGGCTTACACTAGCGCTTTGATGATTTTTGCCAGTTCCCTTATCTTGCTTTTGAGCACCGGATGAGGTTAGCCTACGTTGGTGCCTTTTGAGTTTCAGGAGTAGTAGTGGATTGCTGGTGAGCCCTTATAGTAGGAGTGTCTATCGGCTGGAGGACTGGAGTAGTTGAGCTCCGAGTGGTTCTCCCTCTTACCATTGCTAGGCTACAACAGAGACTTCAGAGAGCAGATGGATCCCAACAGACGATGCGAAAATGTTGGCGTCAAATTTTATTTGTACAAAGGGTCCTAGAATTTGGCCAATGGGAGGAGTTCAAGGATCCTATGCTACTTCTGAAGTGTTAGAGGAGTCGGTCTGAGAGGAAGAAGGAATGGGAGGCATGGTGATTTTAATGTGGTTTGGCTAAATCTAGGCGACATCAGACCCTACATCCATGGCAGAGATTTTATTAATGTGTTAAGAAATGATTTTAGTAGGGTTTCTGCTTACAAAGTTTGGCCTCTCCCCTCTTCTAACAATGCAGTCCTATTTATAGGGGAAGGAGGAGTTACATGCATTAATTACAAGCTACAATTATGTTACATCAAGAAATAAATGAAAAAGATAGTAAAAGGCTACAATTTGGCTACTGCAGAATGTAGGCTACAGGGTAGGTCCCCTTAATCGACTGGAGACTTGCGTCTGTCTGTATCTGTCGCTTGGCACTGTTCTACCATGTGAGGTGTGTGGCATCCCAAGCAAGGACTCCTGACTCGAGGTTATCATGGAGGGTCACTGCAGCAAGCCTAATGCTGCTGTAGCGAGGTAGCGGACTTGAGCAAGATAATGACCTGCTTGACGAGTTGTCCTTCATGGCTTCCTCGCTGCATCACTGTCCTATGATGAGCGAGGCAAGGCTTGCCCTGCGAGATGGTATCAGGATGGCTTCACTGTGCCACTTTCTAATGAAGGGCGAAGCGAAGCTTGCTAGGTGCCTTTGGTGAGGTAGGCGATCAGACTTAGGAATTGTTACGATCACTTAGGGCCAATTTTCGCCTATAACACTACTCAACTTATCTATTAGAGGAGTGTCAAGAATAACTACAAATTTGGAAAGCTTTTCATCTATTTGCTCTAATATTTTGTCTATTTTTAACTTAAAGATCTCTTATGATCTCTAAGGTCTGTTGAGGTTTCTCTACTTTTCATGAGGAATTTCATATGGTTTAAATAGGGTTCTTCCATCTGTTTACTAGTTAAGGTTTTAGAGGATCTTGCAATTTCACTAGCCAATAGTTGGGATCCTAAGGTTTGAAAATATTTATTTGTATAGTTATTTTGTTCCATCAACTGTATATCTTTAGAGGAAACAAGATTAGCAACCTCCTTTGCCTTAAAGGGTGCTACTACCAAAGGTTTTTTTAGATTTGTAGCTTTTATTTGGAATGGTGTCTGGCCTGGTAATTCAAAAACTACATCTCTCCTTTGATGGTTACCTAGGTTTGATTTGTCCTAATATTAACACTGATTGATTTACTAAAAAGGTAATCTATTTCTAATTTTCCTAAGACATATACCTCAAACTAGTCAAAAAATGGAACATTGATCTTAACTTGTTTTAAGAACTTGATCCATTTGTCTTAAACTTGGTCTAAATCTTCCTTTTGAAAGTATGAAAAAATACCATTCTCTTTGAGGAGTATTTTCTTCTGAGTAAAAGTTACTTTTCATAGCTTTCATATCAATTTTGAAGTCAAAAAAATTGTTTGCTTGGTCTAAATTCATTTGATTTCTGGACAATCACCTATCATTATATTGCAAGTTAGAGATAAAGGTTCTTTAATTTCTTTATCTTCGACTTGTTCTTTTCCTTTTCAAATATTTCTTGAGTAAATTGGTTTAGGTATTCTAGAGGTATTATCTATTCTCATAAGATTAATAGCAGATAAAGACCTTTTAAGGCTAGATATATCTACTAACATTGTTAAACTAGAAGCCATTGATCTTCTAGGATTTTCTAATCTGGGTAGTTGTTCTTGTTCAGTTACTCTAGGTATTTCTAGACTATTTCTTTCTCTATAGAATATGCCTACTTTTCTAGAGTCATATTCAACTATCCTAACTACTTCTGAGCTAGTAATTTGAGGATAGGTGGCTTTGATTACTGACCATCCTTTTGGGTAATCTATTTTGTCCCACTGAGTTGTGAAAGGCTTTTGTATCCTAGCTTTGGAGAAATCTATTGTGAAATAAGTTGTTTCTCCCCTAGGACTAGGTGTGTTAGGTCCCAAAAAATTATTAAAATGCGAAATATAAACAGATCTTTCCTTTTTCTCATTGAAGAATTTATATACACCTTTGTATTATACTTGGATTCAATATTAATATAGTAGATATGATTATGATTAGCAACATTAAATGTAAAGTAATGAAAATAGCAATTGTGTAGTGAAGAATAAAAATCAAAAGACACAAGTTTTCAAAGTGGTTCAACTTGAATTGAAATCGTAATTCAAGTTTACTCCACTTATTCTCAACCGAAAGACCTCTTGAATTAAAAGAAAACTATTAGGATTTACCAAGCTCTTGAAATGCCATGAATCGATGTGTGCATCAATATAGAGAGAGCCAAAAGTCACTAATGCATTGATTTCGATTTAAATTTGTTCGTTGGATATTCATATGGTAATCGATTTTGAAATCAGTGTGTGGATGAGTGTTATTTTATGCATCGATTATGTAATCAATTTATCTAGTATTTTATAAAATTTTTTGAAAATTTCAAGCCTTCCTGAACATTTAGAAATTAGTCTGAATCAAAGTATGCATCAATTCTTAACATTTGAAAAATGAGAAGTGCATCGATTATGACATTGATGTAATAACTAAAAAAAAATCTGGATAAATGGAAATTAATTACTAAATCGATTAGAGTGTTCATAGTTTTAGTTTTTCTAAAATGTTTTCCTAAAACTTTTAATCAAAAGGCATCCCAAATCACTTGAGGTTTCAAGTTCTTCCCTGTTCCTACAAAACAAATTCAACAACATATTTGAAGCTTAAGTCAGTACTTGCAATATACAAATTAAACATAAGAAATAAGTAGATTTATAGGAAATTAAGGGGAGTTTTATCAAAGTTTATCTAGCAACTTTCATTCGGCATCAAAAGAAACTTTCTTTTCTCTCACACATACCTATAAAGCTCAAATCAAGTTTGCTTAGCTAACACCCCGTACGATTTGGGTCCAAACTTCTTAGTAGATAAAGTAGAAACTTTCTTAATAGAGGATAATTTTGTTAACCATATCAATTTTTCATTTGGCTTTAAAAGGTATGTACAATTATCGAATGATTAATCTCTAATATGGTGTCCCTTATGATTACAGGAATAGCAAGTGATATAAGTAGGTTTCCATTTCTTGAATCTTTTAAACTACTGTTTATATCCTAAACCATTTTTATTTTTGACATTTCTTTGGTTTTCAAGCATGTCATTCAATTTTTCATTACTATCAGCAAAATTTTGT
>JANHAO010027302.1:0-10876 GCA_026873985.1 Saraca asoca | reverse complement strand
TCTAGTTATTAATTACAAGCTACAGTTGTGTCACATCAAATAAATAAGCATACACGGTAAAGAGACCCCTATCTAATTGTAGGCTACGGGAGTAGTTTTCTCCAGGTCAACATGTAGGTGTGCATCCGTCATTATGTTAGGCAAGACACTTTATAGTCCCTAGCGAGGGATTTCACAATTTTGGAGTAGTCGCTAGAGTCGTTAGGGAGGAAGGCAAGAGTATAGCGATCGTGTGGTTGTTTCTCGAACCCATCGCTTGCAGAGTCGCGCCATCGTCGGAGGATGACCCCTCGAACTATTGTTGAGCTAGCGCTCAAGACTTCCACTGTTGTTACCGTTTCAGCATTTGAAGACTTCTCGCGAGGACTCACCTCCGTCGTCTCTGCGGACTCATCCTTGTGGAGTCGCATTTTTCAGCATACAATAGGTTATGATGGAGAATGATGAATTAGATCTTTGATATGTGCATTTTGATACGATGAGTGAGATAAGGTCAGGATTGTGCGGGATAAGGCTAAACTAGAGTAATAAAGAGATTTATTACTTTTATGCATTTTGCTTTTAACTGTTTATCATTTTGTAGAATATTGAAATGTGATATGATGATATTGAATAAAGTAATGAAAAAGAATAATAGCCTCAGGCCTCGAGAACTCTGATGCAATATAACATACTATGTACAATGTAATATGAAGCCACTAGAGGTAAGTCTCTAAACTTTAATGATATGAGTATGAGAAATAATTATTTAGATTGGATGTTGATATATATGTGTGTGTGTGTGTGTGTGTGTAGTCTTTTGGATTAATTCATAGGTGTGGTATGAATTATCTCATTAAACCCCTAAACTCACTTTTCTATGATTTTTTTTTTCAAAATCTCAAGACATTGCAATCAATCTTCCTTCAAAAAAGTAAGTATGAACAATGATCCCATGAAAATCATGTTTGACACCTTCTTCACCACTATTACAAGTCCACTAGGAGTCTATGAGATTAGAGTCCATTACATTATTATTTTAAATTTAGTAGCTTGTGAGGTACTCCATGAGGTTGAGATCATCCCCTTCAAGCCTCCCAATATCCTCCTGATGACGACCTTAGGGTGGTTTGATCCCTAAGGGATCTACCAACTAACTTTGTATTTTGTTGACTTTTGAAATCTGTATAAAATGTAGGGCCATAGGATAACCAAAGGCTTAGTTAGCTCAACCTATGATTTTTAGGTATCAAGATAAGTCACAGGTTCACCTAACTTTTTGATAGATTCACCCTTTCAGGACATGAGGAAAAGGGAGGGAAAGATTCTTTTGACCTATTGAAGATGTGAATTTTCTTTAAAATTGTGTAACTCTTAAGATAGATGTTGGATGGGCATGTGCCTATTAGATAGTGCCTATATACATTAAGATTTATGTTTATTATCTAATGTATAATCCATCTCTAAGATATATTATTTCTTAGTCAATTAGTTGAACATCAATGAATATGATTAGAAATAACAAGATAAACATGAATAGAAATGAATATTGAGAGTAAATAAAGGCTGGTGAATATTGATAAAGGGTTGATATTCATGCTGGTTATAACTAGGGTTTTGGGTAATGACAATATATTATGCTTCAATGTTTATCTTGTTACTTGGATGTTTAAATGGTTGAAGGAGATATCTATCTATACATGTGTTCCTCAATGCCTTACTTATGCATAGTTGGATGAGTTGTTTTGCACAAGTGTTTGAATTGCTATATTTTGTGTGCTAACATCTTCATTGAAATTCACTTAAGTTGTTAAATTAAAATCATCTTATGGCTCCCTAAAATCAAATATTTTTCAATGAGAATTTTAAAAATTATAAAAATTTTGAAAACAACAAATTCATCTATTCTTAGATGTGAGTTGGCTTGTCTTACAAAAATTAATATTATAAAGATATTTATAAAGCTTATATAATTTATTTTGATTTCTATTTTAAAATATTTTTATAAAAAATGAAGTATTTAATTAATAACTTTTATATTAAATCATTAATTATTTTCAAATAATTTTATTAAAAAATGAAATATGTTGTATTGAAAGCCTTCACACAAAACTATAATTAATCATATAATTTTTAGTTTAAAATAAAGTTTGAACTTTGATATTATGAAGATATTGGTAAAATTTAAATAGCAACTCTGATTTCAATTTTAAAATATTTCTATTTAATTATTTAAATATATAATTAAATTAAAATTTTATATTAAAGGCTTGACTTACTTTCTAAGGTATATTAATTATAGAAAATATACTTATTTAATGTAAAATATACTTTTAGGAAAAATCTGATGTAATATTTATCTTTCAAGTACTAAAATGAAGATGTATAAGCAAATTAAACTAGCATATCAAACTTTAAACTGAGAAATTAATGGCAGGACTGATTTTATGTAAAAATTCGAGAAACGTTATATATTTAATGTAACTCATACTTTCAAAGAAGATCTGATGTAACATCTATCTTTTAAAGACCAAAAAGTGTTCGACTCTTTTTTTCTTTTTTCTTTTTTTTTGCTTAGAGAGGGAGTAGGAAAGGAAATAGGATGCATAGAAATGAACCTATGTTGCTATGGCATATTTTTGTGTCATTTTAGCTTCAATTGTTTATCCAATACAAGTAGAAAAACACATAGTTATGATCATTGCATTTTCATCTTCACTTTCATATGAAATAATGCATTAGATCCCTTCTAAGCTAGGAGAAAAACCCTTATATCAACGCTAAAAAAAATATGTTTACTTGTGCCATTAGGATTTTAGCTTAGAATACTCTTTAGGGGGCACATCTAGTGATTTGGGTAGGCATGTGGCACAGGTTAGGGATCAGAGTGTGGTGGCTTAGAGACTCATCCTACACAGTCAAAACTATGTAATGAGACATATATTAATAAAATGGAGTTATCATTCTCCTTATTTAAAAAGTCCATTCTTGATGTACACTAGAGATTAATTATATGGCACACCTTTGAGACTCAGTATGAATGAATGCTACAACTACATGTTCATGTTTGCTTGCAGACATGTTGCGTATAGGATTTTAGTTGTATAAGTGACAAAATCTAGAATGTCTCATTTCTCTAACCAAGTATAGCTCAAATATATTAGAAGGTTGGCATGTTGTCCAAGAGTTAGTGACATATGTTGCATGGTTTCAGCTAGAGAGCTACTGATTTGTGACATTTGGTATCAAAGCCTAGTTGCTAAAGAGAAAATCAAGTGGCCACACAAACTTGACTCTACACCAAGTGCTAGTTTTACTAAGCACCCAAGTTCTTATTAAGTATTCAGAGAAGTGGGGAAAGATGACAGGTAGGTAAAAAGATAGGGTAGGCATGGTGGATTGTCTTGAAAGTTAAGTGGTAGGAAAGAGTTCTCATCATGTTAAGGTAGATAATTGGATTAAATTCAGCTTGTTCAAGCTTATAAGGGTTATGAAAGGAGCAAACATTCTTCAAACTTGTGAAGAGAAGCTATCAAGGACTTGGTCATGAAGGCAACAAGATGTTGGAGTAAGTCTTTGGAAAAGTGTGGGAATATTGCAATTAAGGGAACATTATTGGTGTATTTGGTGCAAGTGTGTGCAGAAGTCGATGAGCTTGCTATACAATGAGAATGTTGATTATGTGTTCATTCATAATAGCATTTGAGGGAATGCAAGCCATCTAGTGGGATGTGAGAATTGATAGCCTATCTAGTGAGAGGAAGCCCTGAGAGAAACCTTGGTCTTGCGGAGAAAGCTTGACCACATCTATAAGGGACATATGAGCTATCAGTGAAGCCTAGAGGGTAAAACCATGGTCATGCTAAAAAGCATGGCTTTAACAAATAGTTGATACATCCTATGGGTATGAATCTTACTCAATGGAGTAAACATGGAAGGAATAGAGTTGATCTAGGAGGGAAATTGGGCACTATCTTATCAATGTAATAAATAAGTTGCAATGCTTAACCACAAAATTTAAGATGAAATGCTAGAGAGTTAGCACATCATAGTGGCATGATAAGTGACAATGATAATCAATGTAATGAGCTAGAGCTACATAGTTGCTTGGCAAAGTAACAACAATGACTTGACCTGTAGTGGGCTAGCATTACATAGTCACAAGGCAAACTTTGTGACAGTGACTAGTGGATTCACAATTGCTCATGCACAAGCAAAGTGAAGCTTGAGCTAGTGTAGAGGATATGCTATGCTCAACCCTATCAAGAGGATATGCTTAAAGAAGGAGACATCAAGAGGATGCCCTCAAAGAAGGAGTCATCAAAAGGATGCACTTGAACTAGGTTACAAGGGCCTAAACATCAAAGGATGTGACTTGAGAAATGCTGAAAGAGGGCACTGATCTTCACAGGAGTGGTTGTGAGTGTTATGATACAAGATTATATCAACTCTCAAATGCTAGCATTAGAAAGTAGTGCTTGATAGGAGAAACCTTCATGCAAACTGTATTAGATTAAGGTGTTAATAAGGGCATTAACATTTGAAGTGCGGAAAAAGGTTATAAGTTGGCCTTGTGAACTAGTTCAGCAAGCAAACATGCTCTATTTTGGATAAAACTTGGTGAGAAAATCAAGCATGAAGAGAAAGTCACGTGGTCTGAATTTGGGAGCAAATGCACTTGAGTATCATTTTTCCTGTTTTAGGGGTATTTGTGTCATTTCAGCATAGATCATTTGTTTAGTACAAGTAAAAAAGCACATGGTTATGATCCTTGCATTTTTATCTTTATATCCATATGAGATGGTGCATTAGAATCCTTCTAAGGAAGGAGAAAAACCCTTATGTCCACTCAGAAAAAGTATGTTTACTTGTACCATTAAGACTTTGACTTGGAATACTTTTTAGAAAGTTCATTTGGTGACCTAGGTGGGCACTATGGCAAGGGTTAGGGATAAGAATGTAATGGCTTAGAGACTCCCTCTATACATTGAAAACTATATAATAAGGTATATATTAATAAAAGAGTTGCCTCTTTCCTTATTTAAAAAGTCCATTCTCAATGTACACTAGAGACTAATTATATGGTATGTTTTTTGAGATTTGATATATGTAAATGCTTTAAATACCTACTCATATTTTCTTATGGACATGTTGCAAATAGGATTTTTGTTGTATGAGTGACAAAATCCACAGTGCTCCTATCTACCTAAGTGTGACTTGAATTTATTAAAAGACTTAGCTAAGAGTTGGTGACATGTGTTGCACGATTTCGACTAGAGAATTACTTATTCGCGACACCTTCCCATCTTGCTTCACTTGTTTCTCATATATTTTGTTTCTACAAGAGTGCAACACTTACTCGCCCATATAACTCATCTTCTATATATCATTAGAAATCGAAGATGCAATTTGATCCACTTGATTCTATTTTCAACACTTGGTTGTTCTTAATTCAATGGTGGTGTGGTTTTTAGGTATGAATTTATTATTTATTCCACTTATCTTAACATTGATAATCTTCTTTTTCATTTTGCTAATCTTATGAGATTAAATAGGTGTCATAGGTTTTTTTCAACTAATTTCAATTAAAATTTAGCTATTGAGGGTTTTGTTTTGGCTTCCTTATTCTTCTTCAACCCTCTTGGAATTAAATGATTGCATTTAATAAATTATGTGTAAATTTTTCCAAAATTGGCGAAACTACCATGCATACTTCCTCTGTAAATCCCTAACCATCATTCGTTACTAGCATTTCTATATATTAGTCACAAGCTCTGATTATTACAAGATTCTTCATTTGATATGCTTTGTTGTCATCTACTAATGAAAGCTCCTTCATTTGGACCTTGGAAGATTTGTTGATCATTGTGAAGCTTGAAGGGAGCTCAAACTACTTTTCTTTAAGAATATGCAAACGTGCATTTATATTCCATTCTCATTCTTCTCTGGACCCTCCAACTCTTTCCCATTTCTCAAATTCTCTTTCTAGTTCCTAATCCATCAGTGTTTTGAAAGATTTGTTAATCATTGTGAAGCTTAAAGGGAGCTCAAACTACTTTTCTTTAAGAATATGCAATGAGCAGTGTGGATATGTATCTTTTTATAATTCTTATGAATCTTGAACGGGGTAAGTAGGAATTATTAAGTTTTCTAAAAATCTAATTTTCCTTATCATGAATCCACAATGGGTAAGTGATTATTTTAAAGTAATTTAAATTGAGAATCTCTTTTTTAATGCCTGGTGGTGGATTTGTGTTTGTTGATTTTCTCAAATCTAGTGTATTGGATGGTACTAACTATGTGGATTGGGAATAAAAAGTTGATATGCCCTAACATGATTGTAAAGACATTATTTGTATGGAATATACAATTATCTTTCCCTAACTAATGACTAATAAGAATGATGTGATTGATAATAATGAATAGTATGAATAAGACTTGAAAAGTTATAATGATAGAACAAGGCTATTGTCATTTTTAGGTGTTATGCTAAAATTAAATTTTTAATTAGGAAAATGAGAGCCACAAGAATTGATCCCTTACCTCTAAAATGAAGAAGATCTGATACTATGATAAGTGATAGTAGTCTTAATAAAGTTTTTTGTATGATTGATTTCTACACATAAATCATAAAAGAAGTTTTAGATAACTAGAGGCTAAATAAAAAAAAGTCTAATTTTCATGTGAATAATTTGTGAAAATGATTCACAAAATCAAAATGTGTCGAAAGATTGAAATAAAAAAACATGTAAATGAATATGTTATTATAGATGACAATGATTTTTAAGTTTTGCAATAAAATTATAAATGAGAAAAATATAACCTCCACTATCATGAAATATAAGTCAAATTTATATTAGTTGAGTCTCATTGGAGAGTTTGATCATTTTATTTGTAAGTTTGATCATCAAAAAGATCAAAAAGTTATGAAAATTTGAGGGGATTATCAAATATGAACTTTCAATTAATAATTGAAGCCAAATAACAATTTTAATAAGAAATGTAATGATATCTCAATTACAAAATTATAAGAATTTCTATTTTAATAGAATAACATGACTACTGCATTGTCAATATGCTTTTAATGTAACAACTCTAGTTACATAAGGATTATCATATAGAATAAAATAGATCCTAACTGTGGGGAGTCTTTTCTTTTAAAATAGTGTGTTTCCAATGTTAAGATGTTTAGTTGGTAGGTTGATTTAAGAGCTATAATTCATGTATTTATTTATTTTCGTTTATTTAGAAAATCAAGGAAATTGATATTGGATAAAGTTTTATTTAAATGGGAAATGATAATAAAACTCCTTTAAAAGACTTAGAACTTATGAGATAAAGTTGAAAAATAATAAACTCTTTTCTTTAAAAATATCATCTTCATAGATAAGGAAAACAAATTCTGTTTGTTACTTGTTCAAAGAAACTTGAATTTTCTTTAGAGATAAAAGATTATATTAAGAGGATATAGAAATTTGGAAATATATCAAGTTAATTTACATGAAAAAATTATGAGTGAATTTTCAAATATCCAATTTGATGAATTTTATCTCTATCATATTTGGTTTAGTCTTATTGGTAAGGATAATGATTAAGGACAGTTTGGTAAAGATATTGTGAGAAAAAGGAATTTTCAACTTATGAAAATTGTTTGTATGAAAAAATGACTAAGTCTCCTTTTTCCTCAAAGGTTGATAAAAATGAAAATATATATTTTTTGATATAATCCAATTGGATATTGGTTGTTATATAACCATGCATATTAGAAATGATTATTCTTATTTTATTATATTTATTGATAATTTTCCAAGATTTGGAAAGTCATATTTTTTTTCTTAATATTAGCAAGGTAATAGATGTTTTAAGTAATTCAAGTTAGAAGTAGTGAATATCATTGGAAGAATGCTTAAGAATTTTTTTAAGTGACGATGAAAATTAATTTGATTTATTTGATGATTTTATAATAAGAATGCTATTGTTTATTTGCTTAGTATGCCACATGTACTTGAATAGAATAAAGTTTCTAAAAAGCATAATAGAACCTTGTTGAAAATGGTAAGCAATATTTTGTCTCTTGACAATTTTTCTATTACTTTTTGGATAAGTTCTTATTACTGTTTACATTCTAAATAAAGTTCTTTATATAACTCTTGATAGGGCTCATTATGAAATTTGGATTAGTAAATAATCTAAGTTAAATTGTATGACAATTTAGGGTTATGTGCTTATGTTATTATACCAAAACCTAGTAAAGATAAATTTGATGCAAAATAAAAAAAATGTTTATTGGTTATCCAAAGTAATTAAAAATGTATAGATTGCATGATCTAATAGATAAGATGATCATCGAGATCATAGATGTGAATTTATGCAAGAACATTTTGATCATAATAAAATTCTCAAAGAGAAGTTATTATTGATGAAATTATAAGTTAGTTTTAGTTTCTCAAACGTTAATTAAATAAAGGGAAGTGTTTTCTCCTAAGAAAAAATGTTATCAAGAGATTATATGGAGAGTAAAAGAGTGATTAATTTATATTCTAATCAAGCCTCAAGATAATAGAATCTTATATCCAAAGAAGTTATTGAAGCATATGATTTTGTTTATAATTATGAGGATTATTAAGTATGTATGAAAATAATGGAAGCTAAAATTGCTATTTTGATTCTCTAAGTAGACAATATTCTTTTGACTTGTAGAGATGTGTGTTTTCATATGGAGATTAAAAACGTTGACTTTTTATATAATTGATGTGAAAGATTTAGATGAAATCTCTAATATTTTTAACATCAAAACTATTGTGGAGATGGCACAAAAGAAAATCAATTTGTCTTAAAAAATTTATAGATACTCTTTTATATTAGTTTAAAATGGATCATTGTTATGATGGCTATATTCCTTATGACTTGTCCAAGAAGTTATAAAGGATTGTCCTATTGTTTCTTAAGATAAGCTTAATGAAGCCTTGTTTCTATATGCTTATCATAATACTTCTTAAGATAGACTTAATGAAGCTTTGTTTCCATATATTTTTGGTTGAAGAAGCTTTACATGTGCTTTAATGTGCACTAGCTTGATCTTACCTATTAAGGAGGAGTTGTTATCAAATTTTAATCTTGTTTAATGAAAATTCACTAAGAAAAGGTAAAGCAAGCATTCGAAGTATATTATGTCATGTGAATTAACTGATTAATTTGATTAGTTACAACTAATTGGTTACTTAGATTTTGATCATACTGTTGTGTGGATACATAGTTAATTACTATGCTTATGTTTATGTTTGGTTAAGGTGTGTTATATGTGAAATTTGAATCATCCTTGATGGACCAGCGAGTAGCTCGAACGCGACAAAGGCCTAACTTGAGAAATACTTAGATCGCTATGCCTTCAGTTCGTGTTGCGAAGTGACCTCCTTAACTCGAGCCCATTCCTGATTGAACAAGCTCGATCTCACCATCCCAAAGATAGGCACTTCCCTAGACTAAATGATCTAGCTAGCAAGGCATGACTAGCGCTCTGGGAGCTTGCTAGATAGAAGACCAATTCATGTTCTGCCCAATGGACACACAGGGCCCACTTGTAAGAGGAAATCTGTAGTAGCCGAATTATAGGATTTAGTCTGTCTATCCTATCTTGTATATTAAATGCCTGATGTAATAGATTTATTGTATGCAAAATTATCATTGTAACCTCCTCTCCTCTATAAATATAGGAAGGAGATGAACATTAAAAAGAAGGAGAGATGCTTGTATACTGAAACTCTGTAAAAATATTCTCAGATCAATACACTACCTTAGATGTAGGGTCCGGTTCTATCCTGATTTGGCTGAACCACGTTAAAACCCTTGTGTTCTCTTGCTACTCTTCCCTTCCATTTTGCTTGTTTTGTTGATTTCCTGTCTAAGAACTAGTTGACAATTTGAGATCCTGGAGGAATCCCCCGTTGGCTGGAGTTTGGATCAGAACCAGATTCCAACATCAACAAGGTGTAATACCTAGATAAAAAATAAGATTGTGTAGACCAATCCACTGTAAAGACTCAATATGCTGCTATCAATATAGCTTAAGAGAAATGGTATATCTTATAAATATTTTGATAAGCCTTCATGTAGTATCATGTTTAAAGTAGCTTATAGCAAGCCTCTATTATAATTCTTTAGTTGTAGTAATTATAAAGGATCTTATGAGTTACTCTAAGGCAAAAGAATATTGACACTAATATTATTGGTTTAAGAAAGGTTGGAATAGCAAGAAGTTATTATGGAGAAGATATCATTGATAAGATAATGTAGCAAATATATCCATTAAGGCTCTTAGTATAATTATATTCAAAACATGTTTTTAATTCCTTTGTGACAAATGTATTCTAAAATGAATGAATGTCCTAAGATTCAACTTCTTTATCTAGTATATATTTGCAGGCATATACGAGAGGGTTGTGATAAAGAGGAACAGTTGAATCTCAAATTGTTTAGGCATATATAATGTTTGAGGCACATCTATCTAATGGCTATTACTTAAATCAAAGTGTAACTTTACCAGAGTTTCCAAATTCTTAGTATGAAATGAATGGATTGATGTTTATTCCATGGAATTAGCTTTCTGTTGGCTTTGTTGAGTGCTCATGGTTATGTCCCAGGATTTAGCTTTTCTATCAAGTATATACCTGCAAGTATATATGAGAGTGTCTCAATAGAGAGAGATGGTTAGGTCTCTAATAAATGGGAAAAAGGGTATGAAAATAAGATAGTTTTGGTCCATTTTGTTAATAGTATTTTATGTTTTTTTAGTGTTTTTACCTTAATTTTATGTTTTGTCTTAGATACTGCTCTTGGTTTGTGTTTTTTATGCAGGATGATGAAAAGGGCTGAAAAGAAGGAAGAAATTCAGAGAATG
>JANHAO010027301.1:0-10874 GCA_026873985.1 Saraca asoca | reverse complement strand
TCTTGAGGGAATCATACCTCAAGGCAAACAGTTCAACACCTTCATGAATGATTCATATGTGGGAAATTTGGACTTGTGTGGATTTCCAGTGTCCAAAACATGTGGCAAGAATCAAGCAGCTAAACTACCACCATCTTCATCAGCCTTTCATCATGGAGAGGAATATGGATTTACTTGGAAAGCTGTAGCACAGGGATATGGATATGGAATTGTATTTGGAGTGATCAGTGGATGTATTGTATTCAAAACTGGAAAACCTAAATGGCTTGTAAGAATGGTTGAAGATGAGCCCAAGATAAGGGTCAAGCGAACAAGAAGAAGTGTTTGTGCAAATCATCGAACAATAAGTTAGTTAGTCCAAGTACTATAATATGCTATGTCTTGTTGTGAACTTCTTTTCTGTTATTGTTCCTTTTCTTTGTGTGGGTGAAATCTTTAGTCTTAATGACTCTGTTTGGGATTGTAGTCTTATTTAAAAATGTAATTCAACTTCTGCATTGTTGAAGAGTTCGCTTTTAACTTTCAATGTTTGCCATTAAATAAGTTGAAATCATTATCTGCAGGGTTTCATCAAACACTAGTTTGAATCCAATTCTTAGAATACATTGGAAATAAAATAAATTGCACTCCAATTTTTTCTTTGAAAATAATTCTAAAAATCATTTTGTACCAATAATATCATATCAATTGAAATTTATTATATTATAAATTGATGAATTTAGATATAAATATACTCCTAAGTTCCACTTGATGAATATGATCCTTAATGTTTTATGACCTGCATGTTATCTTTAAAATTTCTTAACAATGATGCATTGCTTGATGTGTTATTAAATTAAGGTTAAATTTCAGTTTACTAAGCTATGGATTTTTCATTTTCACATTGCCATTTTATAGTTTAAAAGGTGACAATATGTTCACTTGTTACTTACTTTGTCAACATACTCCCTCTTCAAATTCATATTTTTTTCACCAAAGTAAAATGTGAATATCTAAAGAAATGTGAAGATCCAAAGTTTTTGTGTACTTATTTCGGTAAAAAAAAATTCAAGGTACGCAAAAAGTAATGGCTTAAAATTCAGCAAGAAGCAAAAGAATGGAGGGTACGCATAAGTTACTAACTAGTTTTGTAAAAAAATTGAGGAAAATTGACATCACATGCGTAATATATTAACAAAATAACTACTTGTAGACACATCACTAGTTTTTAAACCGCAAATGAATAATTTAAAAATGATTCAAATTACAAATAAGTAAATCACAATTTTTTCTTACATTAAATCCACTTTATTTTGTATTTCAAATTATGTCTTTGTTATTATGAAAAATGTAAAGGGGAAAGTAGTTATTTCACTTGCCCAGCAGCCATGTATTATCCCATGTTTAATTTGCTGTTAAAGCTGGCATCTGACTTGGATAGTTGCGTTTCACTAGACAATTATTCAAAGTCTGGGTGCAAAATGTTCTAATAACAAGAGTGAAAAGTGAAAATAAATCTAAAAATTGGAAGTTTAATATTGTAAGGATTCTCAAAATTCTCTTTAAATCCCTCAATTTTTTCATGATGAATAGAAAAATAAATTATGTTAAAATGTTTAAATTAAAATAAAATTCTTTAATGTTCACATTCTCCCAAATTAAAATTTTAATAAATTGAACATTATTACCATAATAATCAACATGGATATTTTTATCAAATTTTTAATTTAGGAATTGTTTGATTGGAATATTCATTACTCTCAACCTTATGCACTAACTTTTAAATTCTAACTTATTAACTTCTGGAGGCCCATATTGTGAATTGTGCCACTCACATGATATTTTTCCAATTATATTTCGATGATGCTGTACCTAATCCTTGGCACTAGAATAATACTTTGTTAGATATTCAAAAATTTTGAAAGCTTTTCCGACGAAGTATACAACTGTATACACAAGATCTTATAAATCTTTCATAAAAATATTTTTTTTTTATGTTGTAAATTTTTCATGTAACAACTATTTAAAATTTTTTTAACTCTTTGTTCAAGGTTATATGAATTTTTAATATTATATAAAATTATAATTTTTAATAATAATTTTCAAAGAGTAAAAATTTTTCAAAAAAATTACAAAAAATTAACCTCAATATAAATTTTTTGAATATATACATAAACATAATCCAATAAAAATATATTTGTAATATTCAAGATTTCCAATATTACAAAAAGGAGGGCAAATTATTCCAGTCTGTCTTGATGTTTGGGCTAAAATATTGATTATTAATTTTATTTGTTTTAAATTAGATAAGTTGAGTTAAACTCACTTTATATCATGTTTATAAAAAAAATTTATATATATTAAATTGATCATAAATTTAAAAAGAAAAATAGACACAATATTTTTATATTAATTTTTTTCTCTTTTATAAATTATAAATAATCAATCGGCTATACACATATTGATCTTTTAAGAAAATGAGTGGATTTAGCTATCACTAAAGCAAATGAGTGGAAGTTGTAATGCTCAATGCAATATTAGTTTTTCCATTACGCCGGAACACAATTCCAAATCCATGACATCATTTTTGTGGGAGGAAGATCGACTTAGGAGAAGACCATCCTCGTTGATTTGATCATTAACTTACTCTTATCTTTATTTATTAATTTAAAATACTTGCTACTTCATGAGCTGGCGTTAATTGATAAACAAAAGATTTAAATTTATTTTTAGTTCTTCTAAAATATGAATAGATTGATTTCATTTTTCTAATTCAAAATTTTTTATTTTAATCTTTGTATGATCAAAACAGAAGTAGTTTTGATCTAATTATATATTGTTAATTACTAATGAAAATGTTTACGTGAGTTACTATTTTCATACCTAATAGCAAACTTTTTTATATTATTTTTTAAATTAAAGTTTAGAAGTAGGATAATGTTATATAGGTTTTTTGGATGGGCTGACAAAAGGCTCAGCTAAGGCGAGCCCAGCCCATTGAAGGGTCTCACTCCTAACCAAAGCTTTGTTGAGCACGTAAACCAAGAAGAAGATAGTCTGCAGAGGCTGATTGACGGGAAGCCTGCAAGAGCCAAATTACAGGATTAGCCTTTTTGGTATATAGGACTCTGTGTAATAGAGAGGAGAGGTATTTTGAAAGAACTCATTGTAAAAGAGAGCTCTGAGAGAAAAGAGCCATTGAGCTCACTAGAAAGCAACTCCTGTAAAACTATGTACACAACAAGTATTTTCCCAGCAACAAGATCAACCGTGGACGTAGGGTTTGATACTGTCCGGATTTAACTGAACCATATTAAAAAATATTATGTTTTTCTCCTTCTTTCTCTATTTTCCGCATCAAGTTACAGTTAGGAGTCCATCGAATCATTTCCCGTTGGCTTAAGTTTGGGTCCTCTGTACGAACCAAATTTCATAGTCAACATTTTGGCGCCGTCTGTAGGAACTCCACCTGCATTCTAGTTAATTTTTACTGTGATGGTTGGTCTGCTTGAATCTCACCATATGGAAGCCACTGTTCCTCTGGTTGGAAGCGCCTGGTCTTGCCTTCATCGAAGAACAAGATATGAACTAGCAAGCCACCGAGCTCCTTAGCCAACCTCTCTTCTTTTTCCATGAATCGTTCAACTTTGGATTGCCTTATTTGCCACTCAAGTAGTTACCACCACCCACATTCTTTGGCCAAAGCGCTAGCTTGTGGGAATCCAAGATGGTGGCGTGAAACTGAGCTCATAGTGTGCAGTGATTGGAGACAAGCTCGCACTCCAGCCATGCTCACCATGTAATGAGATGCTTCAACAGACCTACCCTCCCCTGCGATGCAGCAACAATGAGCTCTTAGCCATGAGCTCAATCTCCACAGTCCAAGCAGCAACAAGCTTGCACCACCGTGAACTCGAAGATGAGCTCGCGTGCAGCCATGTAGAATTTGCTTCGGCAGCACACTCGAGTGGCGAGGAAGTCATGTGACGAGCTTGGGCTCCACTATGCAGCAACGTGCGAGGCCGTGTAACAATGTGCGAGGTCATGAGCCAAGCAGACTCGCGATGCAGCGGTTCCTGTAGTGAAGAGCTGCTATCCACGTCAAGCTCACCCCCTACTACAGTCCATGTCCACGTCGAACTCAGCCCATGCAACAGTCTACATAATGTCGAGCTCAACCCCTCTCAATTCACGCAGCAGCAAGCTTCCAATTACGAGTCTAGTCTTCGCAGCCATGCAACGATGAGTTCGGCCCTGTAGCAGCTCGAAGCTCACGTGATGACGAGCACACATCCTAGCTGTGGTTCAAAGCCCACCAAGCTCGTAACCACCCTGTAGTAGTTCGAACTTCACATTGTGTAGTAACTCACATTGTTGAGAGCTCATATCTAACTACAACTCGTTTCAACATCAGACTTATTGAGTGCAACAACTCGGTCTTCACAGTGCGGCAGTTCGTACCATGACGAGCTTCGTCACGTAGTGGTCCTCGTAACGGCAAGCCCACGATAATGTAGTAGCTTGAAGCCCGTTGTCATGCAGTAGCAATGCAACAGCTCGCCGTATCCCAAGCACACATCCCAACCGTGGTCCACCTCAGCGCTAAGCCTGCAACCATGCAGTAGCTCGAGGCTTGTGTGATAACAAGCTCACGACCAAGCTTCAATCCATTCTGACGTCAGGCTCACTGCATGCTACAGTCCGATCTTCACAGCTAATAGCAACTTGGCCCCCACGACTACATAGCAGATCAGTCCCGTGAAGAGCTTGCAATAGCCCGTTTCATTCACGAGCTTTTAGCTGCCACGAATTGGGAACGATTTCAACGGGGGACTCATGCAGTAACCGTACAATTTTTGAGTTTGACAACAAAGCCTGTGCAACCATGCATTCTGGAAACAGTGCCTTACCCGTATAGACACACTTTGGAACTAGGCTGAATGACAGACTTAACACCTCGCAGTGAGATCCAATCCTGTGGTGAGCTTGCGACCCTATTATGTGGTCTTGATCAGGTACCGAATTCACACTCAATGGGCCCACACCAAAGAGGACACTAACACCAGAATATGGAGCATGAGATATCCTTTTGGCCGATAGTGCAACCAAAAAGGATGCCTGCCCTCACCCTCTAAACGACCTCTAGTTCGTGCTTCCTGTCCTTCGAGGTCAACGTCAAGCCGAGCAGAAACCCAAAGTAGAGGGCTCGTCATTCTAGCTCCAACAATATTATAGCTCACACTTGAAAAAAGCTAAGTTCTCATTCTTTATCTACTCGAATGAGCTAGATATAACTTTTTGTCCCAATAATAAATATTTCATTACGACTGGTTTTCTACTCCCTCTCTTTCAGAGCTAAAGTTGTACTACTGGGTGTCCAGGTAGGTCGCACAGATGCACCCAATAAACACCTAAACTTATGTCAGCCGAGGCATCTCCATGGGAGAGAGGCTAAAGGCCACCTGTGCTCCCATGGCGGGAAAAAACCCAAGGCGATTGCTAAAAATGGGACAATACCTCTAAGGAACAAGATCTCCCAATGAGGCGCCTTTCCAAGGCACAATTATGTCCAGGTCGAACTCCACTGGGTCAAACTCTACTAGGAACCCCAGAAGGGAATCCCGCCAACACTCCAAACACCCTGCTCTTCATGCATTTGAGCGACCTCCTTGGTCATTCAATATGATATATGTTTTTAAATCATGATTTTTTGGCTAAAAGCCTTTTTACACTAAATCAAACGATTTATTAATATTTGCTATCGAAGTTAATTGGCTTATCGGACATTCATTCTACTCAAATCTTTTAAATTGTGATTTGCCAGAATTTATCTCAGCACGACATGTCAAGCTTTTGTCAGCAGGAGTCTAACTCCCAGTTCGCAGAGCGCACTGCGAGTTGGGGGGCTTGTGTTATATGGGTTTTTCGGATAGGCTGGCAAAAGGCCCAGCTGAGGCGAGCCTAGCCCGTTGAAGGGTCTTACTCCTAACCAAAGCTTTGTTGAGCATGCAAACCAAGAAGAAGATAGTCTGCAAAGGTTGATTGACGAGAAGCCTGCAAGAGCCGAATTATAGGATTAGCCTTTTTGGTATATAAAATTCTGTGTAATAGAGAGGAGAGGTATTCTGGGAAAACTCATTGTAAAAGAGAGCTCTGAGAGAAAAGAGCCATGAAGCTCACTAGAGAGCAACTCCTATAAAACTATGTACACAGCAAGTATTTTTCTAGCAATAAGATCAACCGTGAATGTGGGGTCTGGTATCGTCTGGATTTGGTCGAACCACGTTAAAAAATATTATTCTTCTCCTTCTTTCTCTATTTTCTGCACCAGGTTGCAGTTAGGAGTCCATCGAATCATTTCCCGTTGGTTGAAGTTTAGGTCCTCCGTACGAACCAAATTTCATCGTCAACAGATAATTTATTTCATTCCAAAGATAATGGTCCATCATCAACCTCTTTGAAGATTTGTAGTGATACATATAAATCATATAATCTTTGAGATAGTTGATAATAAAATTTAAACCTAAGATATGAGTAATTGAAAATAACAAATCTTATGAACTAAACCAACTTAAGTTGTTTTCAAGTTTTTTATATTGTCTATTAATGATGCAATTTTGCCACCAAATTGAAGATTAAAAGGTTAAAGTTGTCCAAATTAATCTAACTTAGGCCAAAATAATAGTCAACTCTAACTTAGGTCTTCAACTTAAATGTAAACATATGCACAATTAAGACCCGAAAAGTGTTTGTTGTTATATATAGAAAATAAGAATTTTAGTTAGTATTAAATGAAAGAAACACGGTAACACCAAAGTTGCTTCAACTTAAATTTTGTGGAGATCAAATTCAAGATTTCTATGGTTTAGGACCAAGATAACTTAGTTTGTATTTTAAAATGATCAACATTATAATTAAATTTTAAAAGATAAAATGAAAAGTTATGGGATTGTCATTTTCACTATATCCAATCTTATGTTTTCACTTGATGCTTTTCCTTTTTTCTAAATAGTTACGTACTGATTTATATAAGCTAAAAAGAAATAAATTACACCTATTTTTATCGCTTGCCATTTTTTAAATTGCACATAGAATGTGCTCATTTTTTTCCCAGTGATAGTTATAAGCTCTTCTACTTGAAGTTTATTTAGTTTTCTATTTTTTGCAACTTCTTTCCGGTCTCAAAATTATCCATTTGTTTAGATATATATATTTCTTGATATGGTGAAACATAAAGTTGGGTTTTTGTTAGAGCCAAGTTGGTCAAAAATCCAAACAGGGCCTAACGAATATTCCAAGATCCTGACTCTTTTGGTCAATATTGATGGCTGCATACGGAAGAAGAAGCCAAAGAATTTATGGTATGTTTATTGTGTTGAAGTGAAAAACGGGAAAAGTGAAAATGGTGTATCTATATATCCACATTAATAATTTTTGAGAGAAAAATTTATTATGCATTATTTTTATATTAATATAAAATTATATTATTAAATAAATGGTTCAATTTTTTCTTAAAATTTAATTAAATGATTATATTTATTTATAATTTTTAAGATAAAATTTAAATCATCCATTTAATAATATAGCTTTATATCAATAAAAAAATGTGCAGCTGGATGCATCAGTGAATCTTCTGCTTTCCCACTTGAATTTTGGCTTAAAATAATGAATTTATATTCAAAAAAATAAAAAGTAATCTATATTAGATCCAAGGAAGGCCACTGGGAAGTTTCCTATAAAAGCTTTAGAAGAAATTCTTAAATAAAAATTATGTGTCATTTGTAATTTTGTGACATCTAAATGTATTAAAATTTAATTTTTTAATTTTAAAATATCAAAAATTCTAAAAATTGACAGACTAATAATATATGTCAGACAATTCAATTAATATTATATTTTGAAAAAAATAAATAAATAATTTTATTTTTATTTAAGATTAATAAATAAAAACTCCATAAAGCAAGACATGTTACGCGGGTGCCCTGGCTGCTGTACCCAGTCCTCTGCTTCGACCTTTTGCTTTTCCGTTTTCCTATTCTTCTTTTACGATGCCATTGTCCAATCACGACCAGAGGCCTGCCACCTCTTAAAGCAAATTAGTGGACGTCGACATCGCTAGTCAATGAAAACGTTTCCCCTAAATGTTAAATCAACTCATTAATATTGCATCCGCTTTTTTTTTTTTCCCCCTTTCCAACTACCGAATCTTTGAAAATAATTTAATCAATTTCTGCAATGTAATTCACAACTGCACTAATGAAATAATATTATTTAATCAGTAATTTTATCTAATTTAAATAAGATAAAATTAATTAGACTCATACCATTTTCATGTCTATTAAAATTTTTTGCATGTATTAAATTGATGGTGAAAAAGTAGATACAGTATTTTCATATAAATCATATTTTTTTTTTAAGAAAATTATTGAATGTGGCTATCACTTAAGTAAATGAGTGGATATTGTAATGTTTAGTATAATATTAGAAAAACGAAAAATATCCAAACGGGGTCCAACAAATATTCCAAGATCCTGACTCTTTTGGTCAATATTGATGGCTGTATACGGAAGAAGAAGCCAAAGAATTTAATGGTATGTTTGTTGCGTTGAGGTGAAAAACGTGAAAAGTGAAAATGATGTATCGCGTGTTGATAAGCCATATATCGACATTAATAATTTTCCAGGAAGCATCATTGAATCTTCTGCTTTCCCACTTCAACTTTTGCTCAAAATAGTGACTCCGTATTCACCAAAAAATTAAAAACAATAAAAAGAAATCTATATTGAATCTAGGGAAGGTGACTGTGAAGTTTCATATAAAAGTCTTAGTAGAAATTTTTAAATTTAAATACTAATTTTATTGTGTATTTCTAGTTTCGTAACATCCAAATATAATAAAAAATTATTTTTAAATTTTAAAATATTAAAAACCTTAAAAATTAATAATTATATTTGACTTATTGGATATAATAAATACACATATTATATAATGTGTAAAAAATTGTTAAAGATTCAGATTTTTTATTTCTTGGTTGATTATGCTTCAGATAAAGTCATGAGTCACTCAAATCAAATTATAAGACTAATAATATATATTAAATAAGTCAATTATTATTACATTTTATTAAAAAAAATCTCATTTATTTATATATAAATAAAAATTGTTTATATTATTTATTTCATAAAGCAAGATAAGACATATTATTTAATATATATTTTAACAACGGAATACATCAAGGAATTCAAAGGAATGGCGAACATCAATGATGTTACAAGAGGATTGCAATACATGAGCTATTTTAACAACGGCACATCTTATGATTACTCTTTGAAAGTCACCATGAAAGGAAATGACTTTGAGATGAGGAAGATTTTAACTAGCTTCACAACAGTTGATCTATCAAATAATAAGTTTGAAGGAGAGATTCCAGAAGTTATTGGAGAGCTTCGATCACTTAAAGGGCTTAACCTTTCACATAATATGATCAATGGTTCTATTCCAGAATCATTGGGGAAGTTGGTTAATCTAGAATAGTTAGATCTTTCGTGGAACCAACTCACAGGAGAGATTCCTGTATCATTGACCAATTTGAACTCTCTTTCCACTTTGAAACTCTCGCAAAATCATCTTGAGGGAATCATACCTCAAGGAAAACAGTTCAATACTTTCATGAATGATTCATATGTGGGAAATTTGGACTTGTGTGGATTTCCAGTGTCCAAAACATGCGACAAGAATCAAGTAGCTGAACTACCACCAACTTCATCAGCCTTTCATCATGGAGAGGAATTTGGATTTACTTGGAAAGCTGTAGCACAGGGATATGGATGTGGAATTGTATTTGGAGTGACCATTGGATGTATTGTATTCAAAACTGGAAAACCTGAATGGCTTGTAGTAATGGTTAAAGGTGAACCCAAGAGAAGGGTCAAGCGAACAAGAGGAAGTGTCTGTGCAAATCATTGAAGAATAAGTTAGTTAGTCCAAGTAATTCAATATGCTATGTCTTCTTGTGAATTTCATTTCTGTTATTGTTCTTTTTCTCTATTTTGTGGGTGAAATCTCTAATCTTAATGACTCTGTTTGGGATTGCAGACTTATTTAAGAATGTCATTCAACTTCTTCTGCGTTGTTGAAGAGTTTGTTTTAACTTTTAATGTTTTCCATTAAATAAGTTGAAATCATGGTCTGTAGGGTTTCATCAAACACTAGGCCTCGTCGATGAAAAAATTCCCCATATCATTAAAAATAAAATATATTGCACTCCACTTTTTTCTTTGAAAATAATTCTAAAAATCCTGTTGTACCTATAATATCATATCAATTGAAATTTATTATATCATAAATTGATGAATTTAGATATACATATACTCCAAAGTTCCCCTTGACGAATATAATCCTTCATGTTTTACGACCTGCGTGCATGATATCTGTAAAATTTCCTAAGAATGACACATTGCTTGATGTATTATTAAATTAAGGCTAAATTTTAGTTTACGAAGCTATGGATTTTTCATTTTCACATTGCTATTTTATAGTTTAAAAGGTGACAATATGTTCACTTGTGACTTATACTATGTCAACATATTAGCTACATAGTCAATTTTTATTAGTTTTCTTTTAAAAAATGACATGCAACTTAAATACTCCCTCTTCAAATTCACATTTTTTTCACCAAAGTACAATGTGAAAATCTAAAGAAATGTGAAGATCCAAAGCTTTTGTGGACTTATTTCGGTGAAAAAAAATTTAAGGTACGCAAAAAATAATGAACAATGTAAAGGGGAAAGTAGTTATTTCAGTTGCCCAGCAGCCATGTATTATCCCATGTTTAATTTGCTGTTAAAGCTGACATCTAATTTGGATGGTTGGGTTCTACTAGACAATTATTCAAA
>JANHAO010027300.1:0-10878 GCA_026873985.1 Saraca asoca | reverse complement strand
TACTCATAATATTAAATAACATGACATAACAAATAATAAGCTGAAAATCAAGCTTGACACGCGTGTTGAAATAGAGAATGCATGTCTGAACTTTTTAAAATTACAAACACAACCCCAGAATCGAGCTTGACACGGGTGTTGAAATAGAGAACGGGTGTCTGAACTTTTTGAAATTACGGACATGGCCCCGACACGTTTCGTATCGGTGTCGATGAGTGTTGGTGTCGAAAAAGTTTCTGACACGCGGACATGACTGCTATATGAAGTGTCGGTGCATCGTAGATTGCAAGCAAGAACTTTTCATCTTTTGAAGCAAATATATATCTTTATCATATGATCCCAATGAGATTTCTAAAAAAAATCTCATACCATGATTATATGAAAATACATCAAAGAAATGATTCAAAGATGTTAACCTAGCTATGGGAGATTGTTAGCCTAGCCATCATGTCTGCTTCAGTTTTGATGTTGAAAAATAATTTTATTTGATGTCACAATCTACCCATATACTTTGGGTGTTTGTTTATTTTGCAGACCTAAAGTTGATCAAGTGACATTGAAGATTTTAAGAGATCCAACCTAGTCTTAGGGTTTATTATGTCTTGTAGTTTTATATGTTATTCAGATGCAGACTATGCAGGTAGTAGGATTGATAGAAAGAGTACTAGTAGCATGCCAATTTATTGGACACTCTCTAGTTTGTTGGTCCTGTAAAAAGCAAAATAGTGTTGCACTATGAACTGCTGAGGTAGAATATGTAGCAGTTGGGAGTTATTGTGCTCAAATCTTATGGATGAAGCAACAACTATCAGACTATGGTTTGAAATTTGACAAAATTCCTATATTATGTTCAACCCTAGTGCTATCAATTTAACTGAGAATCCTATCATGCATTCAAAAACAAAACACATTCAAATAAGACATCACTTTATTAGGGATCATGTTCAAAGAGGTGACATCTCTATTGAGTTTGTACAAACTAAATCTTAATTAGCTGATATCTTTATAAAACCTTTGGATGAAAAACAATTTGTATTCATTCAAAGAGAATTAGAGATGTTAGACCATTTGGAAAATGATCTGAAATGACCAACCTGCTATATCTTTTTGTTGTTAAGTTTTGTATTTGATCTTGTTTATTTGATTTGTAAATTCTAACCTAGGCATCAGAGTTTTCTAAGTTTGTTTTGTAGGTACATATTATGAAACTTGAGGTAAAAATTGTATTAAATTGTTTAATATTGATAATCATCTTACATGTTAAGAATTTTAGGACAAAACTATATGAAAAATGATTTCAAGATTCTCTGAATCGAATCTTGAATCAATTCAAATTTTTCTAGATTTTTTGAGAGTGTTTGAATCGATTCATGAATGGATTCACAACTCCAAATTTTTACACTATGAATCAATTTATGAACCGATTCAAACCAATTGTGAATCCTTTAGGAAGAAATCAAACATTTCAAAATTTTATTACACTGAATAAATTGATTTATCAATCGATTCAACTTTGTTGAAATCGATTCATAAACCAATTCATCAAGATTTTCCAACTTTTGGTCATTGTTCCAAAATTTTTGAACCTATAATTTAACCTCCCCTAATTGATTAGGGAATCAATTCAACACCTGATATTTGTAAAAATAAAATGATTCATGAATTAAATCTAAAATTGAGTAGAATCATTATTTCAAGGGAAGATTACTGAGATTAATATCATGATTGAGTTACAAATTATCTTTTAATCCCTTCATTCTTATTGTATGTGTTAGACTAGCCAGCATATTGTCTTCTATTTTGAGGTTGAAAAATAATTTTAATTAATATCATATTATGTTTATGAGTTTAATTGTTTGTTTAGTGTGTGCAGGTTCAAAGTTCATCAAAGGTTGCTCAAAAGATCTACATTAATATTAAGATTTTTATTTGATTTTTAATAAGATCTTTTGTAAGTGTATTCTTAACAAATTTGCTCAAACCAATTTTGTTAAAATGATTAATATGAGGTAGAAACAAGTTTATAAAATGAGCTTGGCTTAAGAAGTTTTCAAATTGCTACTCAGATGTTCTTTCACAAGTGAAACTTTTACAAAAACTATTTTTCACTATATGAATCGATTTACGAATTGATTCATATAAGAAATCTTGTGAAATGAATTCAAATCGGTTCATACATCGACTCGGTAAAGAAGTTCTTCATGATCTTCATCAACGAATCATTCACTAATTGATTGATTAGTTGTTACTGCCAAGAATCAATTCACAAATTGATTTAAGAACTGGAAAATTGAAAGTTAGCTATTCTGTTACAAGCTGGTTATAACCCCTCTATATATACTCATTCTCATTTCAAAGTTTAATAATAACAAAATAAACTTGTGCGAAAAAGATAGCTTATAGTTGATTCATTACTGCCTCATCAAGATTTCTATAGTTTAAAGATTCTTAGAGCTAATTTGTGAAGAATCACACATTGATAATTGAGATTGACATCTCAATTCTGGTTTTATATTTCTAAACCTTTCTTCTTTATTTCTATTAAGATTTCTAGGGTGTTAGAAATCTTGTTTAGGTTGGCAAGAGCTCATAGGAAATTCTTATGTTCTAGGTTTGGAAGAGCCAGGTGAAAATCTTCTAGGTTGGCAAGATCCTTGTGTAATTCTTGTTATTGTTATAGGTTTGCAAGAAAAGCTTGTAGGTTAGCAAGAAGCCTGTAAAGTCTTATGTTGTAAAATTGGCAGTTTAAGAGCCCGATTAAATTTTGATGGTATTGTAATAGAAGTGGTAATCTGATTGAAGATTATCTAATAGAGTAAACTTAAATTGTAGTTTTAATTCAAGTTAAACTACTTAAAAAATCTATGTCTCTTGATCCTTATTCTTTACTACACATTTATATTTTTGGTTTTTGCATTCTAAATTTTGCTGTTGTTTTACATTACTACATTCTATCATTCTATTATTCTACTATTCTGAAATCCAATTCTGCAATTCTAATTTATTGCACTCCGAATTAATCAATTGAATCTTAAAGAATCCGTTGCTTAATTCTAAGTGATCAAAATTTTAACTAAGCTAAGAAATAATATTAAAGAATCCAATTTTCTATGTAATATTCAAGAAACCTATTTCAATTAAGTTTTTATTGAATGGGTATGTCATTATCCATACCTGTACTCATCAGAAAATTCCTTACCCATACCTTGCTTGTACCCACGAACAATATAGCGGGTTCGAGCACAGATTTGTACCTATAGGTATGGGTGTACTCGTGGGTATACCCATCAGAATTAAAAAAAATACATAAAAGAAAATGGGATAAATTATGGTTTGACCCCATGAACTTTTCATCGACTTTAAATAGGTCCTTAGTAAAAATATGAAATTATATTATGGTCCCAACAAAAAATACTGAAATTCCACTTTAGTCCCTTAGCTAATATTTTCAATTTTTTTGAGGTATTACATACACTACTCAAAACGACATCGTTTTCGAGTAGTGTTTATATAAAAAAAATAAAGTTTTTTATTTAAATGGGTAAACGAGTACGGGTATGGATATTTTCTCATACCCGTACCGGTAACCGTACTCGTTATGGGTATGATTTTCATACCTATACCCATCCGTAAATATTTTTTCTCATACCCATACTTGCTCATCATGGGCGGATATCCACGGATAAATAGGTACATAGATAAAATTGTCATATCTAGTTATACGCCAACAAATTTATCAAGGAAACACAAAACATAAAAATAAAATACTGAAAAATAGCCAAATAATTTGGAAAATACTTAAAAATTGAAAATTCATTGTAAACAATGGAATTTGGCTAAAATTTGAAAGGGTTTATGATGAGCATAGATTTTGCTCAGAAGGCCAAAAACAAGTACTAAATTTCAACTCAAAATTCCATAGTTAGTTTTTATATTGTTAGACCCTACTAACAAGTGGAAGTAGAAAAACTATATAGAGAGGAAAAAGGGTGACAATAGGGGAAAAATGACTAAAATTAAAGCTTAATACTAATAATAGTATCCTAATACTATATACAACTGAAAGCATAAAGAAATCAATCAGCCAGTCCCTGGCAACGATGCCAAAATTTGATAGTTGTCGAGATTGACAAAGATAATAATGATAAACTATCTAAACTTATAGCTAAGGTGAGTCTAGATTGAATCCACAAAAAGTGGTGATCAATTTTAGTGTGTTTGTAGTGTAAAATGGGGGGTGGGGTGGGGTGGATATTTAATCAGAATAGGAATTAAAACAAACAATTCAAGTGCAAACAAACAGAATAAAAATGGAAGGGAAATCAAATAAAAAAGCTTCAATCTAGGGGACTCTTGCAACCAATTTTGTGACTAATCCTTGACACAATTATTTCATTCTCTCTTTAATCGCTTAGCTAAGAAACTAATTAAGCCTAATATCTAATTAATTCTTGTCAATTTCTTCTTAAATTGGCCAATTAATCCCAGCACCTGATTAACCCATGTTACTAAATTAGTTGATGTCCAGCACTTCAACCAATTTAACAATAGCATTAAGATCTTAAAATATCAAGACTTATTAATTAATTTATCCTAATAAAAAATCAAATAATTACCCCAAGTTTTCTACAAAAATTGGCTCACCCCAATAGCAAAACAAAACCTTATTACTAATCTAACTAAAAGGCTATAAACAACAATAAATTGCCTATGGAAATTCAACTAACAGTAAATCACAATGAAAAATTAATTAATGAGCTCTATTAACTAATCATCCAAAGCAATTATAAGCATTAAAACAAAGAATCAAAAGAATCATATTCGGATTAAATTAAAAATAGAAGCAAGTCTCACAATTAACAAAAGAAATGATGCAAAATTTCCCTCAAGTTGAAATGGGAGTTTAGTTACATAGTAACATAAAAATCAAAGGAAATAAGAAACCTAATTGGGACTAGAGTCTTTCACTACTAGATCTCCTTTCCATCACCAAATTAGAGACAATGTAAATGAATATAAAAGTTATTACAAATATGACTCAGGCGAGCACTTATAGAGCTCACTACACTACCTCTTGATTAGGCAACTACTTAGGGCTGGAAGGAGGCTTAGTTGAATGTGGGTACCTTCATATGAAATGTATCTTTGTGTCTTGGGATTCCAATGGCCTTGAATTTGCATAAAAACTTAATTCCTAACTCAAGTTATGGGCTAAAAATCGAGACATCTTTCTAGAATAGTCCAACCCATAACATAATTTAGCACTTAAGTCTACAGCTGAAACTAATTCAAAATAGTATAGTTTGACCTCAAGCCCTTCATGAAAGTTATGAGAATGAATCTTAACTATTGCACCAAAATGATGGATAGAGCTCCACTTATAATGAAATTACTGAAATTGGTTATGGGTTGCAGGACAAAACTTTATTTTAGCTTCTGGGATTTATTTGACCTCCAAAACAGCTAAAATGGGCTTGGAACTCTTCATGATGTTTTTAGGTCTTTCTCTTAGCTTTCAATTGGCATAAGAATCACCTAAAATCAAAGTCCAAAACTCAAGATACACCTAAAAACCTAAAACAGTCTGAAATAGTGTAAATTTATCGAATAAATTCAATTAAGCACAAAAACTGAATAAACCACTAAACCAATTTCAAGTTTTGAATTAAGCATATAAACATGAAAATAGACTAAGTATAAATGGATATAAAATATGTATAAATTGTATTCATCAATGACCCACGACGATGCAAGGTCAAGAAATGTAGGTCAAAAGGTTGAAGGAAAGGTGGCAATGGTGACAACACTGCAGGTTCGCAAGTGGTAGACACAACCGCAACCTAACATCCTCCCACCAACCGATTCTGTTTTGCCTCATCCACTTTAGGAATTATTGTTTGCAGCTTTACATTCACGGGAATATGAAAGGTGGGGGTATTTAGCTGTGGTATTTTCTCTAGCAACAACAAACATTGAACTTCACCAGTTGACTCTACAATGGGAGGTAACTCAAGTCAAGGACCAAGTGCCAAATGTGGGAAGAAGGAGATAGGATAAGTACCCTACGTCACGTCCTTTTAAGAACACTCCATTTTGCATGTTAGTTATACAACATGAATGTACAAATTAGTATGTCAGATAAATTAAAAGAAACATTTTTTTTTATCATATCTATGTTGTTATTGTGTTCTGCAACCAGTCTAATGCAGGATCGATGCCTTGCAAGACAGTGTGGTTTCACTACAGGGTGACTTGGACAATTTATCTAACCTAGTTGTAGAGATCATAAATAGTTTAGACAGGTTCAAATCTGTGGCCACGTCCACTCTCCACTCTACGACCCAAAGATCGTCAGAAATTTGAGGAATTGCAGGTTCATCACCACAGTTAGAAAACTTCTTCCCCTTACGCTAACGAAATTGCTTACTTCTTAGTATTAATCTACTACAACAACATATGCTGGTTTTAAAACAAATTAGATGTGGTGGATCAGTATATCTACATATTGATTCATTACTTTAATGCTAAACATGAAATAATTTGGTACATTTTTTTTTGTTATTTTGTTCTTCCAATTATGCAAGAAGCCTACTAAGCTTTTTGATTCTAACTATAAGCCATGATGGGTAGCGTTACCCACTAATATGAATTAACCATGCAAAAGGCCATTTATTTGGAAGAGCTTGATGTACAAAAACAATTAATAGAATGATAACCTTTTAGCCTTCTCTGGGTAAAACAAATTGAATATTAAAATTACAACTTGAATACAAAGTCAACGTCTATAGACGACTGCTATATTTGTTTGCATCTGGTATTTGATTGAATCATCCAGCAACCAAGTACTCCAACCTGTTAGGATAACCCTACTGATATGATTGACGAGGAAGCTAAGGGTTCACGGCAGAGGAAGAGAAAAAGTCATATGATTGAGCAAGCACCAGGCTCGAGTGGACCAACAATAAGGCATGTAGTTAACTAGTTCTCTCTTTGTCCATAGTTTTTTCTATGAAACTTATCACTCCAATCTGTGCAAACTAACAGGCCAAAACTATAGGGGCAGCAGTACCAAACAGTACCAATCACCTGCCATTAACTCTAGGGAAGCATCCTTAGCACATCAAATATAGGGCTTTGTTGGGAGGGAAGTTTATCCAAGAGCGTGAGATTAAAGTTGATCACACTAGCCTCATACCTCAGGGAATGTCATTGTTGTTCCATCCAACAAAGGATATAATTCTTTCATGGACCGATGAACAAGTGGCAGTATACATTTTCTTTGCCACAAAGCTGTCGACGAGAGAACAACCCAATAAACGTACTCCAGGAATAAAATTTGTCACAAATTTTCCATATGTTAAGAAGTTAACTTTTCTATTGTTTTAGTGAGTGTTTAGTTCAATGTGCCCTTAGACTTTTAACGCAGAAGAAGTTGATTTCTCTTCCTCCTAGACATTAGGTTGTTAGTGAAGCAAGTATTAAACTATCAGTAAGCCATGCATTTATAGACTGTGATTAGCTACAATGTCGTTGCCATGATGTATGCAGGTATTGACCATGGTGGTACCGAGGTTGGTGCATGAAGAGGAAAACTATTACAGTTTTAAGTTGTGGTTTCTCCCACCTCCAATATTAGTTAGTATATATATCGATGATAACAAATTAACAATTGCATTACATAGTAGAAAAATCATCCCATGTTTCACTTTTTATCATCCAAAACCATGCATTTAGTTGCAAATTAGATAAGTGCTAACATTTTGGGCCCAACTCATATAGGGTATGAGTTAGGTTATGTTTCCAATCGCCCTTGCTCATAAAAGGTGCCCAGTTTGACAATAGGTCATCACACCATATTAACTGATTGCATATAAATGTTGGCATGTCATGGTAAATGATGAAGATTGGAGGTTCACGAGCCGATGAATTGGCCTTGAAACGATTGGGTAAATGTTTTATGCAAGCAATGTTAGTTAGGTGCAAAAGGTTCGTGTGTCTTTTCTATGTGTTTAGACATAATTACGTAGACTCAAAAAATGCCCACTCATCATTTATAGTAATGCTCACTTGAACCCCAAATTTACATTCCTTTAATAGACTGTGAGTCCCATTGGTTTCTAATGATAATTTACCTAGAGGAGGAGCAATTGATTTACCTAGACTCTGGCCCCACTTTTGAATCGGAGCGAAGGAGACATGGTTTCATACAAGAGATTGTAGGTCTCCCACATGATAACAACGTATGTTTTATTGGATGTTCATAACCTTTTTTTTTTTTTTTTTTTTCACAAGCTCAATTCATGGAGCTAGTGGTTATGGACTCTAGATTTTGTAACAGCAGCCTGAGGGAACCGATTAAAATATCTTGTTGCCTATCATGACCCTTGATGGGGTGCCCATACAAACCAATCCGTACTGACATAACATTTAATTTTTGCGAATTGCCATTGTAGTTAACCTCACTAATCATTTTCAAATGAAAAGTGCAGTGATGATTTTGGACTATAGGTGACGGGTTGGATGACCGCGGACACAATTTGGGGTGCTTTTAACTCTGTAGTTTTAGGCAAACACCACCTCGGCCGCCATAATCCGACAATGCCCATTTTGTCTCTATTTTTTATATTTAAACTTGAGTTTGGCTAGTTTCATTTCAATTTCCTGACTCTTGTTTTAGATTATTTCATGGTGTCACTACTCATATTTTCATATTGAGAGAGTGGTTAGATCTACAGTCGAATGCTGACCTTGATGTTGAGGTTTTATAAAAACTACAAATTGCGTGGGGTCATTTTCCAGTATTATTTAAAGCCAAATTGCCCTTTGAATTAAAGATGGCCTCTTTCGGCTTCTTTGGATAATGGATAAGTTCATGTTGATTTAATTTTCTCATTGCTGTATCTGCATACGGATGGAATCCAAACATCGGAATTTTACCTATCTTCTCAATCTTTATCCTCATAATCATAGGTTTACCACTAAAGTTGTGCAAACATAAATATATAATACAAAGTCATTGAGATAAATAATAAACATGGTTCTTTATCCAACTATCTTTCTTCCAAAATACCTAATTTGACTTGGGAGATGTTTATATTTAAAAAACAAAAAAAACTTTAAATATGCACAATTTTTTTTTAAATTATTTAAGGCTAAATTAAACTTGTAACCCATATAGAATGTGTTGGATGAAAATAGTTTATAAGTTAACTAATAACTGAGAAGCTAGTTCTTACACATTTCTTGAACTGACCATGGACGATAGCAAATACATATTCCTTATCTTCAACATCCTCAAAATAGATAATGTAATACTTACATTCTCTCCTTTCAACCTTAAAATGTGCCGTGACATGCCATGCAATTCTCAAAGCTACATGCATTGTTCTTGAACTAAATTCACGCTCATCTACTAAAATGCAAATCAAACATTTCCTCCATCGTGTTCTACTTTCTCTCAATGTCTCTTCATCCAGGCTAATGATCGACCCTCTTCTTTGGTGAGGCATGACAAAATCCCACATTTCATCCTCCATAGTTTCCATAGAATTGTTGGAGTTTAAATTGTTCTTCGACTAATGATAAATATAATTTATACATATTTTATATCCCTTCCTTTATACTTAGTATTTTGTTATGTTTATATGCTTAATTGTGCACTTGAGATTGGTTTTGTGATTTACTAAGTTTCCGTGCTTGATTGGATTTGTTCAGTAAACTTATACTATTTTTGACTATTTCAATTTTTTGGGCATATCTGGAGTTTTGAAACTTATTTTTAGGTGATTCTTATGTTCTTAGAAAGTTAAGAGAAAGAGCTAAAAATTTCATGAAGAGTCCAAAGCCTATTTAAGATTTAACCCTACAACTTTCATAAAGAGCTTGAGAGAAAACTACACTGTTTTGATTTAATTACATGGCTATTAACTTAAGTGATTAAATCTATTACTAGTTGGACTACTCTAGAAAGTTGTCTTGGTGTTTAGCCCATAACTTAAGCTGGAGACTAATTTTTAATGCAAGTTCAAGTTCACTAGAGAGCTAAGTGATAGACCTATATTTCATATAAAGGGTGTCATATCCAAACTATTGGGTTTCGATGCAGCAAGCACAGTAGAAATTTAAAAATTTTCGAAACCCACCAAGGATCTATGCATAAAATATAAACTAGTTAGTTTAGACAATACCTTATTGTGTTGCATTTATTTAGATGCAGCAACACAGATCAGCGATTTGATGCAAAATCAACAACACCAGAATCCGTCTCCTTGATGCTGTGGCTAGATGTGATGTTGTGGTTGAATGCAGTAACACAGATTTCGTCTCCTTGATGCTGTAGTTGGATGGGATGCTGTGACTGGATGGTGTGTTACGGCTGGATATAGAAATCACTAACATAGAATGGCAGATCTGTGTCTTTATGGTATCCATGCATGAGCAAGGCAAAACTCCGATCTGCCGGATGGAATCGCCTCTCTCATTGCGTCTCTGCTAGAAGATTGCTCTCTCTATTTTTCTAAGATCTCTCAATGGTTTTTCTAAAAAGCAAGTATTTCAATTCGGCTCTACTTCTTTTCTTGCACCCCACTAGTCCCCTTAATGTTATCTTTATAACTCTAGGATTTAGTGAGAAAAGAAGACCTAGGCCCAATCCAATTGAAAGTCCTAGTCCTAGCCCAACTGAGAGTCCTAGTCCAATAGAAAGTGTTGAAAGGCTTTTGGGCTTAAATTATTAAATTAGTTAAACTAACTTTAATAATTAAGCCTAATGTAATATAACATTAATAAAGCTCAATGTAATAAAATTCAATATTATATTATATTGGGCCATATTTCAAGGATCTCTTAATCCAATTAAGAATCCTAATTATATTACAT
>JANHAO010027299.1:0-10883 GCA_026873985.1 Saraca asoca | reverse complement strand
TCTTAATTGGATTAAGAGATCCTTGAAATATGGCCCAATATAATATAATATTGGATTTTGTTACATTGGGCTTTATTAATGTTATGTTACATTGGGCTTAATTATTAAAGTTAGTTAGATTAATTTAATAACTTAAGCCCAAAAGCCTTTTTACACTTTCTATTGGACTAGGACTCTTAATTGGGCTAGGACTAGGACTATCAGTTAACTGGGCCTAGGTCTTTTTTTTTTTCACTAAAACCCTAGAGTTATGAATATAACATTAGGAATTAGTGAGGTAACCGTACAGCAACAAGGAGAATGGCAGAAAAATAAGCTAGCCGAATAGAAACAATTTCTATCAGAAAAACAATTGAGTGATCCTAGAAAAATAGAGAGAGCTATCTTCTAGCAGAGACGCAATGAGAGAGGTAATTCCATCCGGCGGATTAGAGTTTTGTCTTGCTCATGTGTGGATATCGTAAAGAAACAGATCTACCATTCTATGTTAGTGATTTCTACATCCAGCCGTAGCATCCCATCCAACCATAGCATCAAGGAGATAGATTTTGGTGTTGTTGATTTTGCATCAAACCATTGATCTATGTTGTTGCATTCTGCATAAATGCAATGTAATAAGGTATTATCTAAACTAACTAGTTTATATTTTGTGCATGGATCCTTGGTGGTTTTCAAAAATTTTAATTTTTCCACTGTGCTTGCTATGTTAAAACCCAGCACTGTATAATCTGCGCAACTGCATTTTGTTGTATTATTGCATAGGTTTTGATTAGGGTATAGCCTTTTTTGTTTGATTAGGCCTTGTGTCTGAAAGTTCAAAAAACAAAGGAAACTTTACTGGATTTTCGATAGAATTGTCATGCAAATGTTTGGGAATACATCTATGAAATTGTGAGTCTTTAGTATAGAATTCATACTATTAGGTTACTAAAAGATTTCCTAACGGTGACCTTCTATTCCAATCATGTTTCATGGGTAAGGGCATGACATTAGGCTTGTATTCATGTGAGTTTTGGCCTTGCTTTTGCTTGTAAACCAATTTAGCATGGCCAAATTTTTTGCAATGCCTACATTGGATTTTAGATTTGTCTTTATACCACAATCTTTCTAAAGGTGATTAGTTCTTTTACAAATATTACATGGAGGGAAGTTGCCTTATTCATTAGGCTCTTTGACATTAGATTGCCCCTTGGAGACATCACATTTATTAGAAAATGGTTTCTTATCCCGTTAAAATTAATTAAAAGGCTTTTTGTTGCTGTTTAGATGGAAATGCTCTATCAAAAGAGCCTTCATTTCTTAAATTTTTTTCTTTTTTCTTCTGCTTCAAGGACATTGATAAGTATAGTCATAGACAGTTTAGAAATATCTCAATTTTGTTCAATGGTAGAAATAGTAAAATCAAACTTTGTAGGCATAGACAACAAGAGTTTTTCAACAACACATTAATTAGAAATATTATCACCATATGTCTTCATTTTATTCACAACATATGAAATTCTAGAAGAATATTCTTTGTCAAATTCAAAAGATTTCCTTTTCGAATTTTCAAAATCCTTCCTCAAAGTTTGATGTTTAATTTGTTTCACCTTGTCAATGCCTTGAAATTCATCTTGTAAAATTTTCTTAGCCTCCTTAGTAGTAGAGGCACTCATGATTTTAGGAGACGTGGCATTAGACATGGTAAATTGCAAGAGAAAATTGATTTAGCATATTTGGAAACATTTTCCTTTTATTCCTTTTTTTGATGAGCAGATAGGACATTATATGAAGCATAGGTCTCAAACCCTTGCTCTCCCATAAATTAGAACTCATGAGAAAAAATTTTATTTTAATAACCCAAAAATCATGGATTTCTTCAGAAAATGAAGGAGAACTAGGCTTAAAAATAAATGAAGAAGCCATTGTTGAATCAGAGTGGATAAACCCTAATTGTCACTTTAGAGCTCAAAGAGCTCTTATTCCAAAGAAATAGTGATAATAAAATACCCGAACGATGAAAACGATCAATACATTCAATAGAGCATCATACATTGAACACCACGACATAAATAATAAACATGAAATAAGCAAACTCAAAACATAGAGCAAGGAAAGAAAAATTTTTATGAAGACCAAGCAACTTAAAGACTTTACTGTTCTTCCTGTGTGTTGAACTTCAAATTATCCTGCCTTTACTAAAGATATAAACTTTTATTGATATAAAATAACGTTAAAAATACGGGTCCTAATATTGAGGCATTATCATCCATACTTTTAAGGTTTATAAAGTTGTAAGTTCTGTATTAGATTCCTATCAAGATTTATTAGATGATTTTTTTATGATTTTTTTTTCCTCTTTTCTATGGAGAGACCTTTATTCTCCTATCATTTCTTAAGTCAATGACCTCTTATTTTAAAAAAATAGAAAATATAAATTAGAGAGAAATGTAATTTTAAATTGTTGTCCACGACTATAATATTACACACAATGTTATTATTATGCTAAGTTTCGTGTTAGTAAAAGTTTAAACAAATAATTCATCAAGCAATTGTCAAGAAAATGTAAACTTCATATACCATATTTTTCATACTTCTGTATTTTTGTTATATTATATATGAGACAATCCCACAAATCCTTTTTTTTTTTTATTCATTGACTGCTTTTGTTGAATCGAAATGCAAAAATATATACAAATACAACCAGAGACTGATTATAAGAAAGATTTACGAAAGCTACTTTGCCTATATTATTATTGGTTAAACATATGTCTAAAAAGTTGTTCTGAGTGATTGACAGGTTAGCATATTTTTTTCACTTTTTTCTTGATTGACTTATAGTGATACTATAAAGTTTTGAGCAATTATATTCAAATCTTATAATTCATTAATTGTTTTCCTTGTATAAACACTATATTTTTTTTTATACGGCTAGAATCTTTATGTTATCATGACAACACAATTTTTATTTAGAAAAAATATAATTCATTTATTTGTGATATATTTTTTTGAGTTTATTTTATTTATTTATAATTTAAAATGTTATAATTGAATGATTTATGATTTATTTCTCTAGTACTTTGTATACTTTCACTATATCTTTTGTCAAAAAATAAATGAAATTCATATATTTTTGTTATGTGATCCTTTTTTTTCTATTATACCCACACAATTAAGGAGTTGAGATTGTGTAAATAATAAGTTCAAGAATATAACTTTAATTTTCAAATTTGAGTTGAAACATCACTTTGTGCATTTAATAGTTTGGCCATGAGACCCCTGCTTATTATAACTTTATTTGTATGATTTAATTTTGTGATTTCAATAAAGAAAGAAAAAAATTATATGATAAAAACATGCTAATTTTTTTTTTACAGAAAATTATTTTAAATGGACAAAGTTTTAAACAAAGCAAACTATTTTTGAATCAATTTTAATATTTTAAGACACATATGAATAAAATAAACTCAAGTTATATTACAGATGGATATAGAAATCATATCTTTTTCCAAAAATAGAATCATAAAATAACACTAGCCAGTTTGATAAAAAAAAATGCAATTAGTTTCTAATTCAATAAAATATTATCTAACTTATATGTCTTTCATGTTCATCAAAGTATGCTCTGCAAGCATCGTACTCTCATTTTGCATATAAGAGTACTCCTCAGCTGCACATATGAATGATAATATAAGGAATGCGTCCCGTCAGGAACGTTTCATGAAATGAACAAATAAACTGACTGACGAGGAAAATTCTTTCCGACATTGATTAATGTATTACAGCGATGTTAATTGTCCGTTTTCTCAGAGTACAAATTATAACCAATATATTAGAATTTCTTACTAAAACGAGATCTGAGTAGCTGAATCGATTATTACAATATTCGTAGTGCCGAGTCAACTTTACTGCTTTAGCCTCTATAATATAATAACAAATTGATTTGTTGAATGCTCCATTCACGGTGCTGGGAGTGGGAGATGCCTTTTAGCCTAAGGTCAGCTTTACAGCATTTCCTATCATATAATAATAAGTACATTTGTTGCATACTCTTCACTGGTACGGCAGGAGATTTCCTTTTAGTAATTATGAATCATAATAATTTCCAAATTTTTTATTAAAAATTTTGGAAAAGGAGATCACTCTAACAAAAATTGAATTCAAGATATTTTTCAATTGGTATTAGGAGTGGCAAAATAGATTAATATTCACATGTGCTTCGCTCCTTATTCAAATTTTAATCCATCAAACACATTCATAAGACTTAAAAATTTACATGGATTTATAAAACTTAAAAGGAATAATAAAGTGGGGTGGATTCGGTTAAAAGTGCTTTATGTAATTTTTTTTTAATTGAATCAATTTTTTCAATTTACATTTTATCCAATTCAACATTACTTGATTTAAATTTTAAAATAGATTTTAACCGCTTAAATTAATTTAGAGTGTTTGCATTTAATTAATATCGACTCGACTTGTTGAAAGTTTTTTTTCTATTTCTTTTATGGTTAATATCACTACAATATTTTAAGGTTTAATATAAATTATCCTACAACTATGATAATTCATATACAATAGACAGTTTTACCTCAGTAAATCATTAATTTATAAAAATTATGCACTACATTATAAATATTATTTATTCAACTACACATTAATTCATAAAATTTTATTACACAAAAATAATTATCATGTAATTTTATAGTGCTCAAATAATCAGTACCACACTACTTTATATACATTTTTTACTGTACATTTGTTGAAAAAAGATAATAATAGATAAAGACATTATTTGACTATAGGATAAAACTTTGAATAAATTTATGTAAAAATGGTTAAAATTTTTTTAAATCAATCCTAATTGTAAATTAATTTCTTTTCAAAAAAATTATCAATTTAAAATAGTATCTAAATTTCAACCACTCAATTTTGATTTAATTGGATCCGGATAGCATTTCATCCCCGCTGCAGCCCTACATTACATATGCAAGCGATTATGTTTTACTGCAATTTGGCTTATGCGTTTGTTACAACAATTTGGCTTTTGCAGGTAATGATAACACCCTGAAAAAAAAAAGTAGTAAACTAAAAAAGCATAAATACGACTAACATTATATAAATACTTGAAACAGCTATAATCACACTTATTTTTATTTATTCAATTTAAATTTCCGCAAAAATTATATTTAGGACTATAATATAAGAATATTCAACTACACTTATTTAATTACACTTTTATTTTAAAAATATAAAAAAGCAAGTGTTTTTATTGCACGAACTTACGAATTATCAGCTTTGCAATCACCGAACGCATAAGACACGGTAGTGTAAGGTGAAAGTGCAGGGAAAATTGCACGATGGCAGTCTGCATTCCTCATTTTAGATTAGTAAAGAGTTTATGTAACTCAAAATAAATGCATTGATGTGGTCACATTCTTATAAATAGATCAAGCGTCAAAAATACTGACTTAAAATTTTAAATGGATGACCTATTCGAATCTAAATCCAGTCTATTTATTTGAATCTTATGTCCAGAGACTATGTGTTGTTGCCATAGAAAAAAAATATAAATAATATAAATATTATTTATTAAGCATGCTAAGAACATATTCATATAAATAATTTAGCTATAAATAATAATTCTTTCATTTTAAGATATTTTGTGCTGTCCACGAGTGATTTCCTTGGTCACTAGTGTAATGGATGGATTCAATAGTCTAGTCACCATGTTGTTCTTTTCTACTCAATATTCACACACAAAATATAGTACATATTTATTATATCATAAAGCTTACTCATGTATCTCTGTCGAAACCATCACACACACACACACACACACACACACACACACATATATATATATATATATATTGAGATTAACCTTTGTAATTTTTATGCTACAAAGCACCTTATAAATAATAATTATATAACTAAATAATTGTCTATTAAAAATTTATTATAATTTAAAATAACTTCTTTTAAAATTTTGTAACATATAACAATAAAACTTTTTGATACAATTATAATAATAATATAAAAATCATGAATATATATAATCATTTATTAACGTTTCATTTTATAATCATAAAATTAATACTCAATTTATATTAATGGTCACAATATTTAAACATTTATATCCGTTTTATTTTCAATCATAAAAATTGTCCCTGATGTATTATTATACGTAACTAAGTTATAAAACATTAGTTTTATAATAAAATATTTATTTTTATTAAAATACTAAAACACTATATAAACACATCCCAAGAGCATGCATGAGCACAAGGCTACCAGTTAACCCACTTTCCCACACTGAATTCCACTTCCAAGTTCCATTCACACCAAATGCCAGAAACTCAACCTTCTCTTCAGCCCAAATACTTGCAAGAAAATGAATTAACCCAAGAATGCAAGGAATTAATATCCATCTTACCAATTGAAAAAGGCTGGGTTTTAAGTCACCTATATCAATACCAAGGGTTTTGGCATCCAAGCAGGCAGCTTCAAGGAGTCTTAGCTTGCCAGAAACACTTTAAAGCCCTAGACACTGATATCCTCCTTGTAACCACTCCCAAATCTGGCACCACCTGCCTTAAGGCATTGACATTTGTCTTACTGAACAGGAAGAAATACCAAAATTACCAAAATCACCCTCTTCTCAATAGCAACCCTCATGACCTTGTTCCTTTCTTAGAGCTTAAACTATTCATTGAAAAAGATGTTCTTCCAGATTTGACTTCATTTTCCTCTCCAAGGCTCTTCTCTACCCATTTGCCCTATGTTTCATTGCCAGAATCCGCCAAGGAATCAAACTGTAAGATTGTGTACCTTTGTAGGGATCCTAAGGACGTTTTTGTCTCACTTTGGCATTTCACAAACAAGCTGAGACCTGAAAACAAAGGGACCAACCCATTTGAAGAGTCTTTTGAGAAGTTCTGTAGGGGAGTGAGCCTGTATGGGCCCTACTGGGACCATGTTTTGGGATACTGGAAAGAATTCCAGGAAAACCCTAAAAAGATTATGTTTTTGAAGTATGAAGACTTGAAAATGCATGAAGGGGATATTTTGAGAAAAATAGCTGAGTTTCTTGGATGTCCATTTTCTAGAGCAGAAGAAGAAAAAGGGTTGGTGGATGATATTGTGAAGCTGTGCAGTTTTGATAATTTGAGCAGATTGGAAGTGAATAAGAGCGGGAAATTGTCATCTGGTGAAGAGAATAGTGCTTTTTTCCGTCAAGGTGAAGTTGGAGATTGGAAAAGCATCTCACTGATGACAAGGTTGAGAAAATAAACTTTATTACTGAAAAGAAGTTGGGGAAGCATGGATTGAGGTTTTAATTAGGTCTCTTGTTTGCATTGTTATGTAATGTATTATTCATGTTTTGTGTGTGTATGTTCAGTCTGGCTGGCTTCAGTGTTAATTTATCATCTTGATAAATGATGCTTGATGCCACTTTCTTAATATTGTTGCACTCTTGATTCCAAATTGCGTCACAGTTGCGATTTTGTTGGGTTTACGGATAAATGCAAGAAAATGTAGTCATGCGGGTATTGAGAGCAGAATTACAGTACCGCAACAGTTGTTGCTGTTCGCAATATCATAGGATGGTTGTATTATACCGGGAAGAATAAAAGCAGTATTTACTTGAACTTCTCTTCTTCTCCTTCGTACAGTATTTAGTCTTATATGGCTAGTGATGGTGCAGACAACATCACAGACTTTGTTTTAAGAAAGGTCTACAGTTTCAGTTCCGAGTGTTTATAATTCAGGTACACCACGATTTCAAATGGAGTTTAGTTGCAATGCAGCATGTTGTTATATTAGGAAATGTTGCCAAGTGATGCTAAAAATAATGGTCAATGTAATTTAAATAAGTAATATTGCTGTCATATTGCGTGATGCAACACACAATTTAAGTTCTTAGTAAACTTAATAAACCGAAGGCATTCGTTTCGCTCTAAAATTGGGTGGGGTATGATCTCTTTTTTTTTATTATTATTATTTTTCCTTTCTAGAAGAGCTCTAATTTGGGCACAAGGTGGGGTTTACCTAATACCTAAGTTTGGGATACCAAACCCAACTAAGTACATATATATATAATAACATGTCTAGGGCTTCATACTTCAATGCTATATTTTTCATGCTTGCACACGGCTTCATTATTCTAAATACTACATATGCAATAATGCTTTTCAACACTGCCATCCAAATCTCTCTGCGTAGCTCCACGAGCTTTGTGAGGGAGAAGGCAGCATCCATAACTGTAGAAGTGTTGACGGTCACTGTAGTAGAAGTTCAACCCCAAGCCCGTAAGTAGATTGTGTGTCGGATTAGCTTGATAGAGCCATGCTGATCAACTGTCTGTGAAGTCTGGTGTAAGGTGCCAGGTGGTCTTGTGGTGTTGGTGGTCCGGTACTAGAAACCTTGGTTGCCTGGGTAGTACACTACAACTATAGTAATTAGCCGTTGTTTTCTGTAGCAATAACCCAGTGGCATAGCAAACTGAAGGACATTCAAATTTTAGTCAAGATAATAATCAAGATCTAGTCAATAGACAAGAGATAAATAATTATTTCTGAAGTAGAGGTGATAAAAGGGAGAGTTTGTGCTAGAGAAAAAAAAAAGCCCTTAGTCAAGAATTTTATTCTTAAAAGAATAAAAAAAATATTTTTTAAATTTCTCTCCAAAATTGCTAGAAATATATAAAAAGACATATCAAAAAACATTAGAAAAAACTTGAACAACATATATATAAATATATATATTACATGACTTGAAGACTATTGTATCAAAAATACTATTGAAATTCCTTTTATAAATAATAATCAAAATTCTGTCAGTATATTACAAAGATCTACCCAATAATGGCACATGGCAACAAGTAAAACAATCATAGGCAATCATCTCCCTGGAAGTAATAAAAGTTACACTATCATTAATAATATCCACACCTTTCCGAGTGGGAGCTAAAGTGAATGTAGAATAACACTAGTTTCAAATAAATAAAAATTATTCAACATTAAAATAATTATTCTAATCAAATACTTCATACAATAGATATTTAAATAATGTAGAAATTTTGATAACCATCTGTCAGATTATTTATCTCTTTAAAAGATTGAAAATTAAAAAAATTGAAATAATCTATTTTTAAATCTTTTTTCCTATCTCAAGATAAACTTAAAAATTTAGAGATAATGAAGAACTATTAAGACAAATTACTATCTAATTACAAAATTCAGCAATTAACGGATGTTGATGGTAAAATTTGGTTCTAAGGATCCAAATTTTTGTCAATGGGGATAGTTCTTAAAACCCCAAATTACAAGCCCAAAATGCAAGTTTGAACTAGGAAAGTGAGAATGAAGAGGAGGAAGGACAATAGACACTGGATTTTTATTATGATTCGGCTAAAGCCCGCTTAGGCCCCTATGTCCACGGTAATTTATATTTTCCATTAAACAATGGTTACTCTATGTGGTTTGACAAAGCTACAATGATAGTACACTATCACTTTACAAGAGCTCTCTCTCTATTCTGGCAAAGTATCTGCATGCAATTTCTTACTCACTTGCTACAATAGTCTCCCTATCCTATTTATAGAAGCAAGGAAGGATATAAGTATAATTTAACAGATAGTAAAATAATTATTTTCGCTGCTTCGTGCATTAAATGCTTGGCGTCAAGTAATAAATGTCAGGCAAATCATTGTCAGACTGTCGGGGGGCTAATGTGTTGGTTTTGGAGGATGACCTATCGATTGGGGATACGTATCTTCAGCTACTAACTGGACTGTTGTACATATTCTTGGCTCGCTGTCTTAGCGACCTGAGGCTATGTTGATCGACCTTACTAAGTTCGTCTAGTATGTCTTTGAAGGATGATTGGAATGGTGTGCTTCTATTAGCGAGCTGGAGTCCTCCTTAACGAGTCAAGTCCTCACTTGGCCCTCGTCCTACGTCCTACATTCGCGGCTAGTGAGCTGGGACTCCTTGCTGAACGATCTCAATCATTAGGTGATCTAGGCCTTCTCTGGCTAAGCTTTCCTTCTTATCGGGCCTTTGGTGAGTCCATTTTGCATTATCTAGAAAATACCTATAATATTACCCCCCTAACTCTCAATTCACTTCGTAGACTAGGAGTTGGATTTTGTTGGTAAAGTCCTTTTTCACAGTTTGCAGCACGGTCAAGTCTTTCACCTATAGTCTATGTCAGGTCCCTTTATGAGTGTTTAAAAAGTTAAAATGCAGAAATAATTGGATCTTGCCCTTTTCCCATTAGGGAATTTACATACACCTTTTAAAAAAACTTAATTCAATTGGATTAACTAAAATCTTTTTGTGCAAGCGGACTTGTCTAAGATTAAGATGAATTAGCTCACAAAATGAATCAACAATGTAGCAAAAATAATGATGCAGTAATAACATTGCAGAAACTAGAATTGCATATTGTAGAAACCAAAATTGTGCATTAATGTAAAATGCAGGAGACAAAGGTTTTTAAAGTGGTTCAACTTGAATTAAAACTACAATTCAAGTCTACTCCACTTAATCTTTGATCAACCGAAAGACCTCTTCAATTAAGAATAAAAATCATCAAGATTACTAGACTCCTAAATGGCTAGTTTTACAACACACACAAGAAATTAACAGCTTTCTTACTAACCTAGAAGAATTGGGACAAGCTATTCTAAACCTAAATCACAAGAATTAAACAGAGATCTTGCTAACCTAGAAGAATTACAACAGGGCTCTTCCAAAACTAGAAACCAAATTTCTAACACCAGAAATCTAAAACAAAATAATAGAGATAAGATGATAATACAAAACCAGAGTTTGAGATGAAAATCTCAAACAAAACTATGTGAATTTCTTCAATTAAGCTCCAAGATCTTTGAATCAATG
>JANHAO010027298.1:0-10877 GCA_026873985.1 Saraca asoca | reverse complement strand
TTAAAGTGTAAAGGTTCCAGTATTTAAAAAGAACAAAACTTCTCTGTGGGATCGACCCGTATTCATCGGTTCTTTACTACATCTAAGCTGTGCGCTTGCGGTTATATATATAAAAATCTTTACAACAGCTATCGATGTCTCTCAACATTCTACAACAGGTTATCCATTTCTTGACAAGCTTCGTCAGAAGCCAAGGCACCAAAACATAGGGGGCTCATCAGTTTCCTCCATTAAACTTCTCTAAGACAAAAGAGAAGAATGCCCTAGGCTATAAAAAGACCCTCTCGGCCCTTTGAAGAATCCATGGCCCTTTGATCTTCATCCAACGACCCAAAACAAGCGACAATACCACGCCAATGGCCAAAAATGGCAAACAGGAGAAAGCATGGCCTAAGGTAGAATGGAAAGTCATCTGACACTACACTTTGGTCAAGTAAGGACACTGACTAGAGATGCGAATCAAGCCTCGGAAACTTACAACTCCTGGTTTGCAAAGAAAACTGAGAGTTGGGGGGCTTATGTTATAGGCAAAAAGCGGCTTCGAAAGAATGAGCCCTCGAGCATGATGAAGGCTGGGCCCCTTGCCTCGCCAAAGGTGTCCAGTAAGCTTCACTTTAACTTTCGTCAGAAAGTGGTACAGTGAAGCCCATCCCAATATCATCTTATGAAGCAAGCCTCACCTCACTCATCGCAAGACAACGATGCAGCAAGGTGATCATAAGACCAGCTCGTCAAGTAGCTGACTACCCTACTCGAGCCCGCTATCTCATTATAGCAACACCAAGCTCGCTACAGCGGTTCCCATGATGACCCTGAGCCAGTAACCCTCATTTAGAATGCCAAGCACCTCGCATGGTAAAGCAGCACCAAGCAACGGATGCAGACAAACGCAAGTCCACAGTCGACCAAGGGGGCCCACCCCGCAGCCTACATTCTGTAGTAGTTGAATTGTAGTCTTTCACTATCTTTCTCATTTATTTCTTGATGTAACACAACTGCAGCTTGTAATTAATGCATGTAACTCCTCCTTCCTCTATAAATAGGATTGCATTGTTAGAAGAGGGGGAGGAGGCAAAACTTTGTAAGCAGAAACTCTGCTAAAATCATTTCTCAATACATAAATAAAATCTCCACCATGGACGTAAGGTCTGGTGTCACTCAGATTTAGCCGAACCATGTTAAAAATACTGTGTCTCCCCACCCTTCTTCCTCTCAGACCATCTCCTTCTGCACTTCAGAAGTAGCATTGGATCCCTGAACTCCTCCCATTGGCCGAATTTTGGGACCATCCGTACGAACTGAAATTCAACGTCAACAGGTGCCAAAACTTGAAAATAGTTCTATCATAGGTATTAGATGGGTCTTTAGAAATAAATTAGATGAGAAGGGTTTGATCATAAGAAATAAAGCAAGGTTAGTTGCAAAGGGTTATAATTAGGAAGAAGGTATAGACTATGAGGAAACCTTTGCACTAGTTACTAGGTTATAAGCTATTAGGATGTTATTAGCTTTCTCATGCTCTAGAAATTTTAAACTTTTTCAAATGGATGTCAAAAGCACCTTTTTAGATGGATACATTTTGGAAGAGGTGTATGTTTAGCAACCCCTTAGGTTTGAGGATCACCTTTATCCAAATCATGTTTTTAGACTTCAAAAAGCTGTGTATGGCTAAAGCAAGCTCCTAGAGCATGATATGATAGGTTAAGTAAATTTCTAATATAAAAGGGTTTTAAAAGAGGAAAGGTTGACACCACATTATTTATAAAAGAAAAGGGAAAACATATCTCACTAGTTCAAGTCTTTGTAGATGACATAATATTTGGTTCTACTGATGATGTTTTGTGTAAAGATTTTTCTAAGATAATGCAGAGTGAGTTCGAGATGAGTATGATAGGAAAACTCACCTACTTTCTTGTATTGCATATTAAACTGTGCTCAACTACTATTTTTCTAAACCAAACAAAATACACAATTGTTTTAATCAAAAGATTTCAATTTGATAATTACAAGCCCATTAGAACACCAATGAGTCCTACACTTAAATTAGACTTAGATGAAAATGGTAAAAGTGCAGATGTAAAACTATTTAGAAGAATGACAAGAAGTTTGCTTTACTTGACTGCTAATAAACCTAATATTATGCTGGGTGTTTGTTTATGTGCTAGATATCAAACTAATCCAAAAGAATCATATTGGTGCAGTAAAAAGAATTTTTAGATATCTTATTAGGACTAAGAATTTAGGGTTATGGTATCCAAAAATAGATACATACAGTCTGCTTGGCTATTTTAATGCAAATTATAGTAGTAGCAAAATTGATAGAAAGATCACTAGTGGTGCTTGTCAGTTTATTAGCCACTCACTAGTCTCTTGGTTTTGCAAAAAGCAGAACCGTGTAGTAGTTTCCACTGCTGAGGTAGAGTACATAGTAGCTAGAAGTTGATGTGCTCAGATTTTGTGGATGAAATAGCAACTTTTAAACTATGGATTGAATTTTGACAAGATTCTCATAATTTGTGATAATACAAATGCTATGAACCTCACTAAAAATCCTATTATGCACTCAAACTAAACACATACAAATAAGGCACCATTTTCTTAGAGATCATGTCCAAAGAGGGGGCATCTCAATTGAGTTTATATAAACTAATTTCCAACTAGCTGATATTTTTACAAAGCTACTAGATGAAAAGTGATTTGTATTTATTCGAAGAGAGCTTAGGGTGTTAGACTCTTTAGAAAACAATTTAATTGATTGTTTTTAAACTCAATGACTCAATGTTTTAATGTTTTGATATTTTAACTTTTATGCATATATTTTTTTTAATAATTTCTAACTTGAGCATTGGAGTTTCTTTTAGTTTATTTTTCATGAATAAAACATGTGTATAAAGGTTTGAATTGTGACCTAAACTTGTATTAATTTGATTAATTTTGATACATGCCTGAAGTTGTAAGTTGTTCTGGTCTAAAACTGCATAAAACTGCATAAAATAGATTTCAGGTCTAAAACTGCATAAAATCGATTCACAAAATTTTGAATGCTCTGGTTTGTTTTTTAAATTTCTTAAAATTCTTATTTAGTATAGGCAAATTGATTGAAGAATCAATTTTGTCTCAGTTAAATTGATGTCATAATCAATTCAGTCCCTAACACATATTTTTACTGTAACTTACATTTTTTCTCTCTTAAATAATATTAATGCAATTTTTCATTGATTAGTAGATGTTATAAGTAAAATCTGGAGCCACCTGGGTGAGCTAGTAAAAAACCTAGATAACTATAAAGCCTTAGCTCTTGTGAATAGTGACCCTCCTTACGTGAGCTCATCCCAGTGAGAATGAGCTCGGTCCCAAAAGAAGACACTAGCGAACTCTAAACTGAGGATCCAGTTTGCTTAAGAATGACTTCTACCAAGAAATCCCATGAGTGGGAGAGAAGCGTATGGCATATCTGGGAAACAAGGGTCTCATCCATAGAATGTAATCTGTAGTAGCTGAATTGTAGGATACACTTTATCTTGTAAGAGCATAGCATGATGTAACATATTTACAACTTGTAAATTTACATTTGTAACCTCCTTTCCTCTATAAATAGAAGGAATGAGATGAATGTAAAAAGGGGAGAGCTAACCATATTGAAGCTCTAGAAAAATATTTTCAGATCAATACACTACCATAGACATAGAGTCCGGTTCTATCCGAATTTGACCGAACCACATTAAAAAGGGTTTGCACTTCCTGTTCTTCCTCTTCTTCTTTTGGCCATTTGGTATTTGTTAACTAGGATTGGAACCAGATTGTAGCTTGAGTCCCAAAAAAACCTCTCCTATTGGCTAGATTCTGGCAAAACCAAAATCTACTGTCAACTTTTTGGTGTTGTCTGTGGGGACTCATCTACAGTTTAGTTAATGCTCTACACTCAAGCTCATCCTTTGTTCAGTTGTAATGGCCAAAATAAAAGCTATCAAAAAATCTCAAGCCGTTAGTAATCATTTGGAAGGTCGTACAGTGAGTTCTTTTACCGTTGGGACTATTAATGGCTTGCCCCCTCTATTCGTCACTAACCTACCATTACTATACCGGGAGGGGGTGATATGTAAGGCATTGGAAAACATAGTAAAAGAAATGGCTGAAATGTTTAAGGAGTTGGCATAAGCACAAGTTCAGAATGTACAAAGACGAGCTGAAGTCATCACACCTGAGAATAGTCACCAACAGCAGCAAGTTGAAAGTTTGAACAGGGTCAACTAGGAGTGCATGTTAGATTGTCGCTCGTGTGACTAGGAGAGTACGAAGAGTCACTAACCTTCTAGTGAATGCCCTAAAGTGTTGGCTTAGCTGATGGAGGAGTTGCTACAAAGGGTGAAACAACTACAAGAACACTCTCAAAGTCAAAGTAATCAGGGACGCCCCGAGGGACAATACCCCATTTCAAAGGAGATCAAGTCAGAACCTCTCCCGTGTAGGCTTAAAGTTCTAATGATTCTACTGTACAATGGGGATAGTGACCCACACAGCCATCTTGACATGTTCAACATCTAGATGGACCTCCAAACAGCCAACTCTCTGATCAAATGCCACGTCTTCTTAGCTACATTGGGAGATGCACCTCTAGCTTGGTTCAGGAATCTCCCAATTCATAGCATCCACAACTGGGAGGCATGTCAGGAAAAATTTCTCAATTAGTACCTAGCGTTGAGGAAGCAACTTGCACCCCTGCCATCTCATTACAATCTTTTAGCATAAGCATGGGCCGCTGAAAGATTACATAGCTTTGTTTACACATGAGATCAATAATGTGAAAAGCCCATCTGATGAGGCCATTTTGATGGCCATATTAGTAGGTCTTCATAAAGATGGCAAGCTATATAAAAGTATATACAAATCCCTAGTCACTGACCTAGGTGAATTCTATGATCGAGCTTCCAAGTAGATCAGGTGGGAGGAGACTTTTGGTCTGAAAGAGTCCAAGCAATAGGATAAGGTGAACCCCTCCACCCAAAACAAGAAGAGGAATAATAAGGGCTGAAATGGCGACTCCAATAGTCTACCCGCCAAGAAAACCAAGAATGAGCGACCTCTACATCCAAGCCACCCTGACCATTATAGTATCCTATCAGATACCCCGGATAGGATATTCACTGTGGAAAAGGGTAAAGAAGACTTTAGGACTCCCATTCCCTTATGGACTTCTTGCACAGGTCGAAACACACGTGAGGTCTGTGCCTACCACAATGAGACAGGGCATAACACTTTGGATTGCTGAGCTTTTAGAGACACCATTGAGGATCTAATTAAGAGAGGATGCCTGAAGGAGTACATAGTATGGCCTACAGCACAAGAGCCTTCCCAACCCTAGCAAGACCCCAAGCAAGAGCAGTTAGTTATCGTGAGAACCATATATTGAACTTGTAATATAATGGTCCACATTCTATATAGCTCAGCTCATGCAAATTCTCTTAGAAATTCTGTGAAACGTTTGATTTGGTGTCAAGATTCTGAGAAATGCATACTTTACAAACTGAGTCTCAAGTCACGATTGAGCATCACAATCAATGCGATTGAATCTCACAGCTCCCATGCAATTGAACTTCATAGCTTTCATGTAATCGAATCTCACAACTCCCATGTGATTGAACTTAACAGCTTTCATGCGATAGAATCTCATAGCTCTCATGCGATTGAACTTTATCACTCTCATGTGATCTAAAAGCTTGTGCATGCGAGCAACTTTCTTAGCCACCGCATGAACATAGCGATCTCACTATGCATACGAGCAACTTTCTTAGCCACCATGTGCATGTGTGTAATTAAAAGCTTGTGTGTACGAGCCACTTTCTTAGCCACCGTGCACGCATAGCGACCTTGCTACACGTACGAGCCACTTTTTTAGCCACCGTGCATCATGGTCTTATCACACTTATGAGCCACTTTCTTAGCCACCGTATGTGTGCAGCTCATGCATGCGAGCCAGTCTCTTAGCCACCACATGCATGCAGCAATCTCATCGCACATACGAGCCACTTTCTTAGCTGCTATATGCATATGACCTAAATTTTATAGCTATCATGTGACCTAAATTTCGCTGCTATCATGCAAACTAAACTTCACGACTCTCAGGCAATCGCGTGCTTTAGTGCCATGCAGACTACTCACATATTGTTTGCTTACATTTAGACTAAATTCATCTTTCGATCAAAAGCATTGCTGATTGGCTATTTAGTTACTCTTATATGCAGAATTAACATTGATTGTCTGAGAATTGTAGGGTAAACAACTGAGTATTTAAAGAAAAGAGAAGCTTCAACGAGGCACATGTACACTAGAATGAATCGAAATACAAAGGGCTATATCTTGCTCTCTTGGAAGAAAGATTGGTGCATAGAAAGGAAACTCCCACCAATCAGAAGGTAGGCCACTAAAGGATAGACCTCTAGTGATTGGAAGCTCACCAACTCACTTAAGCCTCCAACTTTCTTCTTCTAGCCTTGATTCCCAGGGCTGGGAGAGTCTGGGAAAGCTCACTGGAATGATAGAAAAGGAGAAACCTCACAATTGTAAGGATGTAATCCTAGATCTGTATGAGATCTCTCCACATTATCGAAGAAATATTGCCTTCAAAGCCTCCTATGCAACACACCATACATGCCTCGCCAGAAAAGAAGAACACCAGAGGTATGGGGGGCACGTCTAAAGTTTTCATTGAATTTTTCTGAAGTAAGAAGGAAAGGCCTCTATTGTCTTAAATAAAAGCAGCTTTGATCCCACCAAAAAGTCGGGAAGAATTTCCAAACACCTTTATTAATTTTCTCAGGAGAAAATGAGGTAGACACATTTGTGATTATGAGACATGTGTAAAAGAAGGAACATTCTAGAGCAAATGAAGCGGCACGACTAATAAAGGCTTTGACTATACAATTCCCAGCCTGCAAAACGAGTTAAGAGTTAGGGGGCTTAATGTTATAAGTAAAATCAGGAGCCTCCTGGGCGAGCTGATAAAAAACCTAGATAGCTATGAAGCCTTAGCTCGCTAAGACGTGAGAGGTGCGAAGCCTTGGCTCGCATGATCAATGATCTTCCTTACGCGAGCTCATCCTAAGAAGAATGAGCTCGATCCTAGAAGAAGACACTAATGACCTCCACACTGAGGATTCAGTTCACTTAAGAATGACTTCTACCAAGAAATCCCATGAATGGGAGACAAGCATACGACATATTCAGGAAACAAGGGTCTCATCTGCATAATGTAATCTGCAGTAGCCGAATTGTAAGATACACTTTGTCTTGTATAAATACGGCATGATGTAACATATTTACAACTTGTAAATTTAAAATTGTAACCTCCTCTCCTCTATAAATAGAAGGAATGAGATGAATGTAAAAAAAGGAGAGCTAACCATACTGAAGCTCTGTAAAAATACTTTTAGATCAATACACTACTATGGACATAGGGTCTGGTTCTGTTTGGATTTGGCCAAACCACATTAAGAAGGGTTTGCACTTCCTATTCTTCCTCTTCTTCTTCTGGCCATTTGGTATTTGTCGACTAAGATTGGAACCAAATTGTAGCTTGAGTCCTGGAAGAACCTCTCCTGTTAGCTAGATTTTGGCAGAACCAAAATTCACCATCAACAGTAGAATAACTAGCTAAGGGGGAGAAATAACATTAATTTTGGGCTAAAATTTAGAGTAGCTAATTCAAATGAGTTGATACTTCTTATACATTCTAGAAATTACTGTCAATGATTTTATATTGCTATATGATTTTATTCTTGAAAACTTTTGTCCTTCTTTTTTTATTGGGCACGAATTTCTTTTTGATGTGCCAAGGGGGGAAGAGAGATGAAATTTTCAAAAAATTTTGAATTCTAGGAGAAAAGATGAGGAATATAAAATTTTTTATTCTCATTTAAAATGAATTTTTGAAAAACTTTGAATCTCATCTAAAATTATTTATTATCATCAAAAAGAAGGAGATTGTTAGCCAAGGTTATCCTAGCTACACATTTTCTTTGTTTTGATGCTAAAAAATTTTTTAGTTTACATCACAATCTAACTATGTGTTTGAGTGTTTATCATCATCTAAAATTCTTGTAGATTTTCTTAACTATGAGGTTAATCATAATTAGGTTAGATTTAGAATTTTTGTATCATAGGTATTGCAAGAGCTTGTAAAATTCTTGTTGTAAAACTGGTATGCAGGAGCTCTTTTTTAAATCCTATGTTAGTAATAGAATAGATTATCCAGTTAAGGATTGATCTAGTGGAATAGACTTGAATTGTAGTTTCAATTCAAGTTGAACCACTTTAAAAATTTGTGTGTTGATTCTTTTTATTACTATCTTCATATTACTACTGCATAATTTCAGTTTCTACATAAAATCTCAACTCTAATTTTTTTGTTATATCAGCCAATAATCAAATTAATTGTTAACTACAAAAAGTCTTCTGCTATGCATATTGTGCATACTTTACATGTTGTGCATTTGCTTACAAATTAAAGTTAACAATTACATTACAAATTATCTTTATTATTAAATTGATTTAGATTAATAAAAAGTATAAATTTCCCTAATGGGAATAAGGTAAAGATCTTAATTTCTATATACCCTTCAGGACCATCATCCACACAGTCTATTACCATGCCAGTGTTGACTCTAAAGGGACCTAGGGCTAGGTTGGCTTGTCCCTGAGTAGTTGCTTGATCCAATTCCTCCTTTATCTCATCCTGGGTTGCAGCCTCCTTTACTTAGCTTGTATCAATTTAGTTCCTACTGCTTAATTGTCATCCACTTGTTCATGCCCAAGGTTTTAAAACATGTTAATATAAGCTCATTGAAGGTTGCATCCAACTTGTGTCCCCTATGCTTGGAAGATCCTCATAAGGACTAGCCCATATGGCAACAAGTCTTGGGATGCATTTGTGTCCCCCTCATGGTAGGATGATATAATGATGATGTTATGTCCGGCCTTAAAAACCAAGGGAAGGTCAAGGATAGATGGCCTACCTTATCCTTTAATGATCTCTCCATTTGGCCTGAATGGAACACATCACTGTCCAATGAGGTGACAATGATACCTATCTTGACCCTTGGGTCTAATAATGGCATAATCTACCACTTAACAATTCATTCAGCTAATGGTTTTTTGATTACTTTGGATATTTTTCTATCATCCCATCATCGATTTGCATGGTTTTTCTTTCTTGATGTTAATTTTTGTTTATAAATCATATTAAGCTTCCTTATCATCTATTAGATTTCCTTATTGCTCACCCCATCTACTTTGATATTGGCATGAACCAAAGGTCTTTGTAGTTGTGCTTACTTGTTATCATCTCCTCTCATTCTTTTCCTCACATTCTTTTCTTTCCTATCTTGTTACTTGATCTTCTCTTTCTTACATCTATCTTTCTTCTAATCATTATCATGTCTATTCATTGCTTGATCTTGTTACTGATCTACTTATCATATTTCTTCCTTCTATGATGTGTTCATTTTATCTATCTACCTCTTACAACCTCCTTACTCTCATAACTTATTAGTCCTTTACATTCCTAGTCATTCATTCATGATCTTCTATTACAAATTTTCTTCTAATCTTTCCATCATTGAACCTCTATAGTTTAATTCCTACCAGTCATTCCTATGCCTAAAACCACAGTCTATTCTAACTTTTTGGTTTGCAAATCTATGTAATATTTACTGGTCTCACTTTTTCATGTATCATGCTTATGTTAAATTTTCATCTAAACATGTCTCTTCTATTTATCAAACAATATCCTGCTCCAGGCTAATTTTTATTTCATGGGCTTGACTACTTTTAGTTATCAGATTAATAGATTCCCTAGAAATAATCGATGCTCCTAGGTGCATACCACCATAACCAATACCCTCTAACCCTAACTTGCCATGCTAGACTAAGGACTATTACTTTGATACTTACTTGTCACATCTCCAAATCTAAGGGAGTGATTGACACAAATTATCTAGTGTTAATTTGTGAACCTATGGCATATTCTCACTGAAACCTTTTAGCTTTTGAAATCATGAAAATAGATGCAAAAACATGATTAGTAGCACCTTTTAAATAAAATCCATGATATGCATAATTTATTGAAAATGTTTTTGAATAAAAAAATCTAAAAGCTAAATAAAATATTTTATAAAAACTCATTTGATAACTAAGGACCCAATGTCTGGTTGAATGGACACTAACCACTAGAAGTATATTAAGGAAACTATGTATCTAATTTCATAGGAATGCATTGTTGGAGCATCTCCTAGTCAAGATAACCCCCTCTTATTCACTAACCTAAAAAATGTAAATGAATGAAATGAGTTTGACTATTCAGTGAGATGAAAAGCTAACCCAACTTTGGGTTGAAAAATTCTTTTGGTCATGCATGTGAATAAATATATTTATACATTGAATATATATATACATTCAATGTAATTTGATATATTTTGAAAATATATTCACAAACATCTCTAATACTTTCATATTTGATTTCATACTTACTATCTATTATTAATCTTTTTGAATCTATCCTTGTATCATAATCATACCATAAACATATAACATATTTTACTAAGTCATATTTGATGACCATGTAAAGTTTTCATTCTTAATTATACTAACAATAGAGAAAACTAGAATAGTGATGTTTTCTTACTCGTTTCTTGCCTTATGGGACTTTTCTTATCTTGTTGTGCCTTAATGCACCATATCCCATGACCTCTGATCAATTGGGTGACTATCTATCCTATAACCCCCAATCATATGTGTGAGGTCCCTTAAAAGGAAATTAATTAAGTGGTGGGTAAAGATTAAAATGCAGAATTAAAGATGGATCTTTCCCTTATCTCGTTGGA
>JANHAO010027297.1:0-10875 GCA_026873985.1 Saraca asoca | reverse complement strand
TTCTGGGAGATGGGGTTCGGCCACTGGGTGTTCTTCTGAAGAAAATTTTTGAAATTTTCCCTTCTTGGCTGCACCTCATCTTACAACTTGAGTGTACAAACCTAACAGGGGTCGTGAAGGCCAAGATGCTAGATAGCATTAACTTCAAAAAAGCTTGTGATGATTGAGAGATACTATGAAGGTGTCAATTCATAAAGGGTCAAGAAGATTCGATCGAGTGTGAAAGTTGCATAGTGGAAGTATAGTGGATCGATCAAACCTAACGCAGGTAGACTTATAAGCAAGGTATGAGACTTGTAAGCAAGCCATGTTTTGTGAGCAAGGTATGAGACTTGTGCATGAACAAGATATGAGACTTGTGTTTCTCACATTGGTAGTATGGGACATTGAATGTAGGGCTATCTATTAATAGATCCAAAATGCCAAGCAAGTGCACAAGCTATGGAATAGCACACACTTAAGCTACAGAGAGTTGAATCAAGAGCTGTGTCAGGATAGTGTGCATGCAAGCTGTAGAAGTAGTGATGCAAGCACAAGTTACAAAGGCAATAACCTAAAAGCTGTAGAGACAATAGGACATGTGAAGTTACAAAGGCAACAAAACTAGGAGAGTAGTGGAAACAATGACACGTGAGTTTATGTTGGGGACAACGATGTTGAGTCTATAAAGGTAGAACACAAAGTCTATACAGGTAGAATCGCCTAAGACACTAAAGTTACAAAGACAACTACCCGCAGTTTGTAAGAGAAAGCAAATGTGCAATGGTACAAGTTCAAGGAGACAAAGCTAAGGGGAATTCTAGGAGGAGCTAAGAAGTAGTAGACTAACAATGATCTTGAAAGCTATGTCAGCTTGAGGATGTCATTCATCAAAGTCTCTCGAATAATATTAGCTCAAAGAGACAACCAAATGGTAGAGGGAGTAGTTCGAGTGGAATAGGTTGAAGACTTACGCGAAGATTCGAGAAGCCAGTGCTCGAAAGGAGAAGTTTTCATGGAAGCTGTGTTAAATTGAGGCTTCAATGAGGACATTAACATTTAAAATGGGGAAGAATGTTACAAATCAGCCTTGTGAACTAATTCGGTAGGCAAACATGCTCAGTTTTAAACAAAACTTGATGTAAAAATCAAGCATGAAAAGGAGTTCTTGTGGTGCAAATTTGGAAGCAAATGCACTTGTAGATTATTTTTTTTTAAATTTTTTCCATTTTAGGGTATTTGTATCATTTTAGCATTGATCATTTGTCCAGTATGAGTAGAAAAGTATATGGTTATAATCCTTACATTTTCATCTTCACATTCATATTAGATGGCATATTAGAACCTTTAGGAGTTAGGAGAAAAGTCTTTTTGTCAATATGAAAAAAGTATGTTTACTCTTGTCATTAGGGCTTTTGCTTAGAATGTTCTTTAAGAGGGTGCGTCCGATGACCTAAGGTGGGCATTGTGACTTCAACTAGGGATCAAAGTGTGGAGATTAAAGGCTTCCCCTTTACGCTCAAAACTATGTAATGGTACATATATTAATAAAATAGATTTGTCTCTTTCCTTATTTTAAAAAGTCCCTTCTTGGTATACACTAGAAGCTTCTTGTGTGGCACATTCTTTGAAACTTGATATACACTAATACTTCGACTACATGCTCATGTTTGCTTGCGGACATGTTATGTATAAGATTTTGGTTGTATGGATAATAAAATACTCAATATCTAAATTATTTATCTAAGTGTGACTCGAATTTACTGAATGATTGACATGTTGGCCAAGACTTGATATCATGGAGCTGCACAATTTTAGCTAGAGAGCTATCGGCCCATAACACCTAATCTAGTTTGCATTGACTTGTGCAGTTTGTTGATCCCTATAGGTTGGTCAATTTAAACCTGCATTGAAATGAGTTTACCTTTCTGATATCCAACCCAACCCTAAGATGGATCCTGTTAGCTTGTACATCAACCTGTTTATATATAAAAATATGAAACTAAAAACTAGTATTATTTAAAATATAAAAATAAAAGTATTTTGATAAAAAATATAAAAATATAAAAATATACTTTGTCCTTATCAAATGTTCCATATATAACACCGTACTTTTATTAAATCATATTAAAAAAATTTTGTTTTAACTCATTCAATTTTTATTAAAATAAATTTATTTATGTATATTTTTAAAAAAATATTTTTCAAAAAAATATACAACCCGGCCCATAGAATCGACAAATTAATGCACACAGATTACGAATTAAATTATTTGAACCTGCATTTAACTGAACTTTTTTTTTTAAATGCGATCCATAAAAAATGAATGGTATGCAAGGCGACATGCGGGCGGACTTAGGCCCTTGTTGCCAATGCCTTATCTTTCTTATTATATTATGCTTTTGAGTAAAATTTTCAAAATCATTGAAAACGACAGCCACGTGCGTACCGAACACGGGTACGGTGAAAGGTCCCCGCTAAGATCGGTAGTTGGCGCTTTGTTCTGAAAAATTCACTCCCTTGTCTCTCATCCTTCTTTCTAGGCTCTGGCCAAAATCCCCGAATTCCTGTACCCGAAGCTTCCTGGGATGTTCCAGAATAAGTAAAGTCTGGTGCTGTTTCACCTAAAAGGCTAAACCTTAATCCCTTCTTAAATTATGGATAAACTACCAATGCTTTCAATCCTTGTGTTCATTTTACTCACACTCTTCACAGTGGCACAATCTGTTCCCTTCATTGTTTTGCATGGTAATTCTTTTGCTTTTCCTGGGCTTTTAGTTTGTTACCTTCTTTTTAGCAGTTTTTGATTCCTTAATAGTTTCTATGCTCTTGGTGCTATTTTTTTTATGTTATCATATATTTTTATAATAAATTTTGGGCTTTCATTGATATATTGGTCAACTTATGTTGGAATGCTGGCTGATTATGTTCGAAGCTTGATATCAAAATGGGTCTAGGAAATTTTATTTTTTTTTCTGCAAAAGGAGTACTGCATTATATTCATACCCGTTTGATTTCCTCAAATTGGATTGTACACTTAACAGAAGGTCACTTTTCTAATTTACTTGGAATTTTTTAGGCTTTATTATGATATTTTAGAAGCTAACTAGATAGAATAAAGGGGTCTATTCATTTTCCTTAAAAAAACTTAATTTTGGTAAGTGCTTTTAGTAGAAAATAGTTTCTTGGAAAATCTTTTCAGGTCAAGACATTTTCCTAGAATAGATATTTTATTCAAACATTTCTATAAAAAATAATTCTTTTAGATAATTTCTAGTGTTTGATACCTCATCTAATACATTGTATTGATTTCAGCATTCCGGAAAAAATTTTAAAAGGAGAAGTCATTTACCTGCCTTGGAAGGAGGGCTGTAACAATTTACCAAGGAAATACTTTCTGTTTACCTTCAAGACAAGCATTGAAAAAATGTTTTCTTTCATGAAGGAAGATGCCTTCTGGAAAATCTTTCTACAACAAAACACCTGAATGCAGGAAATAATTTCCAAACAGTTATTTTGCTTTAAACTACCCTGACTGGTTATCTTTGCTTCCAATACACGTGCATTAAATGCTTTTAGGAAAAAGAAAGCTTAAAAGTTCTCATATTATATATCTGATCACTGAAGCTATTGGGAAAAAACTGAATGCAAGAACTTTGTTGATATTCATATGAATGATTTTGTTGTTGATGAGTGTTTTTTTTTCCTTTCTTTCTTTGAAATCGAACAAAGACAAAGCATTTAAGCAACCCATTTTGTTTAGCTTATGTAAACAAATTCGGTATCAATTTTTCCAATGAATTTTGGGTTTATAGCCCTTCTATCTCATTGTGGAAAATTGAAAAAGGTGATTTAATGTGCTCAAAATTCCCAGCTCAGGTTTCTGATTGATTTCCAATACCATAAAGGAAGGAAAATTGTAGTCTGGCATCTGTTTGTACACTGTAGAGCTTGTTGACAGTGCATTCGTATTAGTCCATTTGCAACTTAAGATAATCTGAGATGCGTTTGGATGGGGTTGGTTTTCTTTTTAAATACAGTAGAGTATAGACTGTGGGAGAGGGGTTTATCTTTAAATAGAGTTACAGTTGGAAAAATAATGTAGGAAAAGGAGTTTTAAGGTGGAAGGATTTCTTTGAGTAAAGACAAAGAAAGAGTTATCTTTCTAGGTATGCAGTACACACAAGTAATTACCTTCTCCAAATGTGATATAGACTAATGGTTTAGTATGGCAGTTCTTCCTCTGTAGTATTGCTTGCAGTTGCATCTGTGAACAAGAGCAAATCTGTCTGGACTCTATAGTCTAGATATTCCTTCGCAGCATCAGTTGTAAAATACTGATCTTGCGTTTGTGTTGTGGAAGGCATTGGAGATAGATGCAGGAATCGAGGAGTCCAACACTTCACTGAGCTTTTAAGCAACTGGTCTGGTTCTCAAGGATACTGCATGTATGTTAATTTGTTCATATTCTTTTTTTAAATCAAAGGAATGCTTCTTATTTTTTATTTGGTCTTCTGTTCATGATGGTTCAACTAAGGCATAATTCATGGACCGCAACAGGTGAAGGCAGAAGCACATTCTTTGTATATTAAGTGATGCAAAATGATGTTATAATATACCTGAACGGAAATTATTGAGATAGAGGATGTTATAAATGTTATCAAGCTACATTCATCTAATTATGTATGTGTTTCATACTTCTGTAGAGAAATTGGAGATGGATCATGGGATTCTTGGACCATGCCCTTATTGGAACAGGTGACTCTTGTGAAGTGCTTCTTTTTAACAATGTTTGGCATCTGACAATCCAGTGACCATTTGGCTCATCCATATCCTTGCAGACAGCTATTGCCTGTGAGAAGGTGGTGAACACATTTGGTAATGATATTCATTTTCTGCCCACGTGGTTCAAGAACAATTAATTTCCAAATAAGCGTTCATTTATATCTATAGGTTAAGCAGATGAGTGAACTGAGTGAGGGTTACAGCATTGTCGGACTTTCTCAGGTGAGTAAGCAGTGTTGAGAAACCATTTACCTTGTAATTTGCTGTAATATTTTTAATTTAGACCATTCTTTTGATGTAATCCATATGCTGACTGTGTTAGTATTGTTTATTATTGGGGTAATCCTTTTTTTTTTGCTGTTTCTTTTTTCTACATCTGTAATCTATCCAATATAATCTACATTTTTTTAAAGAACCTGGCCGTAAAAAAAGTGAAGAAGAATGAAATTATCTGCAGATCGTGGATCTTCCGAACATTTTTCTATCTATCTAACTTTTAGTTGAAAGTGGAAGTGGTGGTAGAGCTGTCATGGAAGAACAGCAATGAAAATATGTTGTAATCTAACAGGAGACTGTCTTTATTTATACTCATTCGGCAGCACATGAGTAGAGGAAGCTCTTCTCCTCAAATTGACGATGTATATGATGGTTACCTTTTTTTTTTTTGCTGGTGATGCAGGGCAGGTCTTTCATTTGCAACCGATGTTTCTAACTGTTAGAATACTTGAATCGCCTTGTATGGTTTTAAATAGGAAATAAGCTTAATTTATGACATTTTAAGAAATTATGAAACACATAAGCTTTCTAGGAGCTGAAAACAAGTGAAAGCAAAAAAATTTGCAAAGTAGTCTGTATTAAGAACTGAAGTCAGACTTGACTCTAAACATTTTCCCTTGCTAGTGCATCCTTAGAAATACTGCTCAGCTGGGCATCATTCTGCTCAACAACTATATTTTCCTTTGCTAGTGCATCCTTAGAGATATTGTGTTGATGCCTGCTTAATTTGCATTGCTAAACATTTTGTAATCTTACTATCTTATTTCTTATATGCTAGTTTCTTTATTCCAATTATATTCTTTTACTTGCTTCTCAGGGTTTGCTCGTGTTTTTTGCTACATTGATCCTCTTTTGGTTCACAGGGCAATGTGATTGGTCGAGGGCTTGTTGAATTTTGTGATGGAGGACCTCCTGTAAGAACTTATTATGTGATCTCATATTGTATATTTCCTTCAACATGCTTTCTTATGCTTTTTCTGAATGTGAAACAGGTTAAGAATTTCATTTCGCTGGGAGGTCCACATGCTGGTACTGCTTCAATTCCATTTTGTGGGGTATGTGCTAATTTTATTATCTTTAGACAATCTCTGTCATTCATCTAAATTATTTTGGTCTTCTTGTAATGTTTCATCACTTTAACTTTATAGTTGAACTTGATTTTCCAGATATATTTGAAATTATGTATTTTCTGTAAAGAAACATTAGTATTTTAGGCTATTTATGCTTAAGGTTTCTTTAATGACATTCAGACATCCAGTATTGGGTCAAAGCCTTAACAATCTCTTTGCTCCTTTCTTCTTTGCATTGTATCTGAGATTTTCTAAACCCCAAGAGAGACAAAATACATCAACATCATCACCTTCTGATAACATCATCTTTGTTTCCCTTTTTTTTTTTCTTTCCCTTTCTTATTCCAATTCTCATGAATGATCATCTGATTATGACTTGTTCACAATAAAGCAAGGGGTTCGCAACAAGGGTGGTTGCAGACGTGAGAGGAGTGGCCCAAGGGCAGCAGTGTTGACTTGATAGTCCTTTTTTCTTTTTGAGGATTCGTTGTCCTCTTCTTTTGTACTCTCTTTTCCTTCAATAGAATTCTTTTTCAACCAAAACAAGTGTGGTGCATCTCTGTTGACACGGGTGGATGGTAAGGGGCAATGGTCTTGGTAGTTGATGCCACTTGTGGTGGCTGGGTTATCTGAAATTGTACACTATCTCCAATTCTTTTTCAACCAAAAAAAAAAAAAAGTGTGGTTCATCTCTGTTGACACGGGTGGGATGGTAAGGGGCAATGGTCTTAGTAGTTGACACCACTTCTGGTGGTTGGATTATCTGAAATTGTACACTACCTCCAATTTTTTTTTGGGAGAGAGTTGTTCAGTATGGTCTGACTCTATCATGCATTTTCTCTCCCTTTTTATTTCTTTCAGTGTGAGTGGTTTTGCGCCCTACTTGATGTTTTAATTGAATCAGAGATCTACAGCAGCTTTGTCCAGGTTCTTACCTTAGCTTTCTTCTTTTTGTGAAATTCCTTTCAAAATCTTAGGCTATAACATTTCACTCTATTTTATTGATATGTTAATACAGGCAGGAGCGATATGCTTTGTAATGTCCTTATTTTGGTCTTCTACCTTCTTTTTGCATATACGTGTTCTGGAAACTCAATTCTTATGGCTTACTTCTTGATCTATGTACCCATTGAATTGTAATTGCAGGAACACCTTGCTCCCAGTGGTTATGTTAAGATACCGACGGTGAGTATAATATTGAGTTGAGCTAAATTATATTTGTTGGGGTAAGGGGCTGATATTTTTACCAATCTTGTGTTGTCAAATCACACCATCATATTGCTATAATTATCTATACTGCTTCAAAAGTTCAGAATGAATGCTATGCAGTCTGGACCTGCATTATTTCACTAAATATTTAAGTTATCAATGTATTCATTGATATTTTGTACCTTTTACCTGTCTGATGAAATCTGACACATTAGTTGGACTGTTTTGCTATGCTATCCATGGCCAATGGCCTTTGGTCCAATCAGATATTCTCTCTATGGATTAGGGTCAAGCCTAGATCATTGATTGTGAAGCCAGAAGTTGCATTTATGGCTTACAAATCAGATGAAGAAAACCTAAACTTTTCTTATTTTTCTTGCCAGGATATTGCTGGGTACATTAGGGGTTGTAGGTTCCTTCCAAAGCTTAATAATGAAATCATTAATAAAAGGAACTCCACCTACAAGCAACGATTTGCTAGCTTACACAATTTGGTACTTATCATGGTGAGTTGCGATAACTATTATCTTCCTCTGATCTCTCTGTTATTTTGGATTAATGTGATTTTCTGCAGGGTGGTCAATTTTGATGATGTATCTTTTTCTCCTTTATGCTTTGATACAGTTTGAGCACGACACTGTTTTGATACCCAAAGAAACATCCTGGTTTGGTTATTTTCCAGATGGTGCCTTCAGTCCTGTTTTGCCAGCACAAGAGGTGATTTTAGCATTTGTTACATGTACCTTATCAGTGTTATATACTTGACTTCTTTTCAGTGGCTTAGTTTAGCTGTCTGTTTTGCCAGCACATGCTTGGAAACTTGCACGGAAAATAGCAATTACTTTTAAGCCTCTAACACTACAACAAACATGGAGAAGCTTAACAATTGAACACTGCAATTTTTTAGCGATATGAAAATAGAATCAGGATTTGAGACACTTAAAAGACTGAAAATATAAAAAAATGAAATATCTTAATGCACCTGCAAAAGTTCGTCGAAACTTTTATTTGTCAAACTATGACTCCTCTTTGCCCAATTTTGGCTGTTAATTGTTTTCTGGTGTTAGTGCAGTGGGAGTTCAAGCAGGCATCTAGCTCTGGAGAGAACTTTAGGGCTTTTGAATATAAATTTTGTCATAATACATTATTCTGACAAGAGTCTTGTAATTCTAAGCTACATGGGTTAAAAGGTCTAAAGTTAAGTACTGTTATCCACTGACAAGGCAGAGGGAAGTGATTGTCTCCAGCTGGTGGCTCTTAATTGAAGTTTAACCCATTGAAACTGTTGCCCATTATGTAGAAGCTGAACAAGTATTTCCTACAGTCCTTAGTGTGAAGCTACTATGGCATTCTTATATATAGCTGCTCACAATAAGAATCACATCATAAATCTCTGTCAAAGTCAGTCAGAATCACATCATAATCTTATAATAAAACATTACTGTTTTAATTGACTGTACCTTCATTGGTTGATCTACTAGGATGTCAATATAAAGATTTATTCTTGTTTAATCTGACTTATGTTGGCCTTTGTTCCTCGCCATATTTGTTGGAAAATGTCCCCAATTTCCTAGCTCCTTTTCCATTAGTGTCTGAAATGTTCTCTTGCTACATCCTGTAAATCTTGAATCTTATTTAGAATTCTCATTCTACCAAGAAACATGTTGGGGATATTAAAGCAACTTTCTTTGGAGTGTAGGTTTAGTTGGCAACCTACTTGCTTTCTTGAGAAGCATCAATTAGCGTTTATTCCTTTAGCTTTGATGTGGTTACTTACTCTACTGAGGAAGAATTATCTGGTTGGTTGGATTTTAATGTTTGCTTTTCATGGAATCTGTTTTGGTGTGATGTTGTTAGAAAACACAAGTTTATAGATGGGGAGGTTTGCAGGATGAGCTGATTCTAGTTGTAAGGATTGAAATGGTGATAACTGATAACAATTGGTGAATGGAATGCATAGTTCATGAGTTTCATCAGATGGGTCCTCCAGGTAGTCTTTGTGCTGCTTTTATTGTTTTGATGCCTAAGATAAAGGTCTCTGATACCTTGGGAGATATGGTCAAGTTGGCTCAGGATATGTACATGAAATTTGAGGGCTGGAGTTTAACTTTGCAAACAATCTCTATGTGTAACTTTGCTACTGTGGTAACTGGTTAGTGAGAATTTGTGGGAGGATGTGTTTTGGTTCAATATAATCTTATATCTATAACTTTATAATTGCAGTTTTTTACAATATGTTGCTGGCTGAAATGCTGTAGACAGTAACTGGAAAAAGCACTTCGAATTGTAAAAGGAGTCCAATCTTCTCCTGGTGGAGAAAATTTTGCATTCAGTGCATATAACAAGTTAATGTATAAATTTAGAACTTGAAACTTCAGAACATAGAGAGCTGGGATTATTTGTACACTTGATGTTGATCAAGTTCATTTTGCTCTGCATTGAAGTCCTTCATATGAAAACTAGAATTTTCTCAATTGGGTCAGACAATAGACATCATATGATCATATGATTATTGAGATAGCAACTAGGCTGGGGTGAATTCTGGTACGCTGGTGGGTCTATAGTAGTTACTACAAGTTTCCCATCTTTTTATTGATGAATAATAAAGCTTATGCTTCTAGAATGTTGATTTGGAACTGCTGAGTATGGAAAAACTGAAACAGTATCACTAGTGGGACCAGTCAGGGCTGGTTAATAATATCTGAGATGGAATGAGTTATAGAAAGCAACATTACTTGGTGTCCCATGCGCTTTCCATTTGCTTCCTCATTCGAGGCTACGGGAATTGGTTCAGTATATGTAAGTGTTGTGAGAAATAGTCAACAGGTGGGGAAAGTTGACCTTCATTCGGAGATAGGGAGTTCAGTCAATGAAGAGAACATACTAAGAGCTTCCATGATTTGGATCAAGAGAACTTGCTAAGGGCTTGCATAGATCAGAATTGTTAAGAGGAGAGAAATAATTGTATGGCCATGCTCTTATTGAGAGGCTGGCACATCTATTGATATTAGAAAAGTATGTACAAGACGTGGGTTCTAAATAAGGCCATATAATTTATCTAGGTTCATGACCTATCTACTAACACTCCCCCTCAAGTTAGAGGATAGATGTCGAACATGCCTAAACACAGTAGCACAAGAGAAGAGAGAGAAAATATTTTTTCAGATGAAAAGATGATGAATACATTACATAGGGTTAGGTTATATAGGCTACACATCCAATATAACTGATGATTCTTAAAAATAGGAATGTAACAAACACAATCTCTAAAATATCTAAATAAATCTTTCTATTTTCTACACCCCCTCTTAAGATGGTGCATAGATATTGATCATGCCCAACTTGTCAATGAAAGATTTAAACTTCGGTATGAAATGACCTTTAGTTAGCACATCATCAGCTTGTTGTTCTGAAGTAACAAATGGCATGCACATAATTCCATTTTCTAGCTTTTCCTTGATGAAGTGCCTATCAATTTCAATATGTTTAGTACGATCATGCTGGACAGGATTGTTTGCAATGCTTATGGCTGATTTATTATCACAAAACAGCCTCA
>JANHAO010027296.1:0-10877 GCA_026873985.1 Saraca asoca | reverse complement strand
TTTTTCAATAATATTCGTGGGTACAGATTTATACATGCGGGTATACCCACTAAAATGACATCGTTTTGAAAATAAAATAAATTTTGTTACTTAAATGGGAACGGGTATGAGTATTTTTTCACGGATAGAGATTTATACCCGCGAGTATATAGATATTTTTTTTGTGGGTATACCCGCCAAAATGATATTTTTTTGAAAAAAAAATAATTTTTTTTATTTAAACGGGTAAATGGGTATAGCCACGGATTTTTTCTTATACCCGTACCCGTATCTGTTACTGGTATGAAAATCATACCCGTACCCGCCCGTGAATAATTTTTTTCATACCCATACCCGCCCATCACGGGCGGATATCCACAGGTAAATGGGTACGCGGGTAAAATTACCATCCCTAAATACACTGCATTGAGAACACTGGGACCTCTGAATTTCTCAAGATTGTATTTGATGAGAAATTTAGAAATTTAAAAAAAATTTGAAATACATGAATTTTAATTGACTTCATTTCAATTTTCTTCATTCAAAAATTATTTATTTGGATAATTTATATTTTTTATTTTTGTGTTGATCAATTTTTAAATTCGTGTGCTTTACAAATTAGTACTAATTTTTTTAATTTACTTTTCAGGGAATAAATAATTATAAGAAAATATTATTTTTTATAGAATTAATTTATCATTAAATATAGGAAACATTTTAATTTATTTTTTATTAATGTAATTTTATTTTACGTTAATATATTTATATACATTATTTATCTAACTTAAAGAAAAAAAGTGACACAAAAAATTGCGATTATCAACCTGACTGAAATATAATGTTGCCGAATAAAATCAAATTGTATTAAAAAAATAATGTAATACAAAAAAAGTACTACTTTTTTTTTAATTTACTTTTCAAGGAATAAACAATTGATAAGAAAATATTATTTTGTTTATAAAATTAATTTATCATTAAATATAGGAAACATTTCAATTTATTTTTTATTAATTAATTTTATTTTCTGTTAATATATTCATATACATTATTTATCAAACTTAAAAAAATACATGATAAAAAAATTGAATTATCAACCTGACTAAAATATAATGTGTATTAAGAAGATCAAATTGTATTACAAAAATTGGATTTAATATAATATTAATCAATCTTAGTCTCTCAATTTTGCTAAAAATTATAATTTCATCTCATATTTTTAATTTGAGCAATGATATACTCCACTTTTTTTTTTTAAACATAACAATAAACTCCTCTTGCCAACTTCTGTTCAAAAAGGAAAAAAAAAAACGAAAAATTGAGTGTAAGATGTTTAAGTTGGAGGACTTTCTTTCAAGAAATAATATTAGATTTAAGCAACCCATTGTTTTAGGAGTTACATGTTTCTTTTGGATTGAAGAACTAAGATTATAATTAATTTGATTGGGTTGAAGGATAAAAAAGACAATCAATTTGTTCCGTCGAAATAATTACAATGGAAAAAATAAGAAAATTTTTTTAAATAATTGATTTTAATTGGATGGCAATGTAAACCAATAAATAAAGATTAAAAGATCATAGGACTAGTATTTTGCCACAAGTGGCATAATAGTTTAAATTCTTTACTAGAACATCTATGTCCAAAAAAATTGAGATTAAAAGTCTTGTCCAATATAAATATTAAAATTAGATAATAAAGTATGTTGAATACTTTTAAAATGTATGATATTGATTAATACATATTAATATAAATTGTTAAGATTGTGACATATATAAATTATTTGTATATAATTTTATTGTGTTATGAGTTAAAACTAGAACATACATTGCTTTAAAGTATGTGACAACATCTTATTAAATATTAACTTTAACAAATATTTTCAGTCAACTATTTATTTTAACTGACAACTTATTTAATTTATGAATTAATTATATTTTTTTAAATTTTATTATCAACCATAAAATTGATAAAATTTTTAAAAATAAATGATCAACCTACGAATTTTCAATTTTTAGAAAAAAATATAACTAAAAAATTTATTTCGATCACCTATTAATAAAAGAGTCAAAATTCTAACAAATGCATAACAGAATAATTAAAAAAACCTTATCACCTTTAAATGTCTCATAAACCTTGCATTTATTTATAATCTACAGTATCAAAGTTTCTTTTTTTTTTTTTTACAATTCCTATTAGAATACTAACAATCAAGGCATTAATTTATTAGTATTAGTTGAATTTCATGTTTTTCTCACTAATTAATATATATATATATATATATATATAAAATCCTTCTATTATTGGTAGGCTTGTGGGATGATAATTACAACATTTCATATGAAATGAAGTTAAAACGTTGACAAAAATTTGGGATAATGTAGATTAGTGGTTATAATTTTTTTCCTTTCTTTTTACAGATATTAGAGATTGTATTATAAATTAGTAATAATTTGTTACAACCTATAAATTATTTTATTAAATATAAATACTTATAACGTTTCAAAATTCACGAAAAGAACAACAGAAACCTCCTTCATTTATAAGTAAGTTTCCCCTTTTTAACTTATAATTAATAGTTAAATCATGCCACATGCGATGTTGCTATGTATACTATTGCTTTTATTACGGATATTGGAGTCGTCTTCGTAAATCATTGTTCTGAAACAATACTTTGGTGCGGCTGTAATTGAATATGTTGTATGTTTCCTTTATTTTATTTTATTTATTTAATTGAAGAAGTAGCATATATAAAATCTTGTAAACTTTTATAATAAGTTGTAATTCTATGTTACTAGTGCATTTTTCGTGTTAAGCATGAGATCCAAGTAAAAAAAAAATGTATTGTACTTTATTTATATTGTACAATAATTTCTTAAATTTTAATATGATGTGACATTTTTATTTTTTTACTGTATTTTATATCAATTATATTTTATTTATCTCTCAAAATTTTATAATTAATCCTTTAATTGATGTTTCAAAATTATCATCCGAAAATTCTCTTTATAATTTTTTTTATCAGATTCTCAATTTACATAAAAAATTTTATTTAAATTATATGTGTGTGCATAAACTTTTACATAAAAGAAATAATATTTTTACTCAACTGATCGATATTAATTATAATTAATTTATTATTTATTTATAATCTTAATTATCTCATCTTTCCCCCTCTCTTTCTATCAAAATATTCTAAATTCATAAAAAAAAAATTTAGTTAAATTAATAGTGTAATTTTCATAAAATTTCATATAAAAATGATAATACTTTTACTAAATTGATTAACCTTAATCATCATAATAAATTAAGGTTACAAATTTTTTAATTTATCCATTTTTAGAGAGATTTTTTTATGCAATTTGATTTGACATTTTAGATTAGTTTTCTCTTGATGATATTCCTAATTGATTGAATATATTAATTGTTAATTTATACGTTAATATTGTTAAATATATCTAATTTTAATAAATCAAATATATTAAATATAACTTATGTGTTTGTGAGATATTTTGAGAATTGTTTGAAACAACAGTTAGACAATAAAATTCTTATATGTTGACTATCAAAGAAAATCAATTGCTTGAAGTTTCCTCTATTTTAAATATCAGTAATTGTATTGTTTTAACATATTTATTTCAAATGGTAGTTACTTTCTAAATTAAAAATTAATAAATTAATATACTATTATTAATTTGAATTACTGTTTTAATTCGTAATTAATCTATTTTCTATTATTTTACTTATATTTTATATTATAAAAATTGTTAAATTTAAATATTGAATTGAGAAAATACATTATATAAAAGTATAAGTTTGTAATTTTTATTTCGTTTTTATTTAATTGATTCAATATTTAGGACTTTATATAAAGATCTCATATTAGGATTTTATATAAAAATCTCCGAACTTACATATTTATTGAATATTTGAGTTCTTATTTTCTTTTAACAAGTATATTTTTCATTTATGAATTAAAAATATTTTCATAAAATTGAACGAAATCTAAAGGGCAAATATTCTCACATTGTTAATATTTGAAAAAGAAAATCGTACTCAATTCTAATTATGAATAAAAATCATTTTTAAAATGAAAGAAGAGTAAAAAAAAAATTCTTGCAGGAAGTCATTCATTATCAATCTTAGAATCATTTTTTTCTTTTCTTTCTTATTTAATATAAAGCCAGAAACAATTCCTATAAACAAACTACATAAAAAGTAAAACTTCGATGAAAATTAAATACATAAAATTTAAATACAAAGATTTATGAAACATATGTTGAAAAAAAAATAAGAGTATAAGTTTTCTTGATCTTGCAATGTGTTGATGTCACCAACAATTTTTTATTTCCAATTGAGCAATCTATACTTTTTCCTAGGGCGGACCCAAGCCCCCACTCAAATTTTTTTAAAAAATATTATAATATTGAAAAAAAAATTTAATAGAAGGACTAAATTAAAAATTCGACAGAGACTAAATTAAAAAAAAATCTTTAAAAATAGATCTTAATGAAAAAAAATAAAAAATTTGAGACTAAATTATAAATTTTCTTATTTTGGATCCGGGCCAGCCCCTACTGGCCCAGATTTCTGTGTCCGCCCCTAACTTTTTCACAATTTTTTATTTCTTAAATAGGAGTAAATATGATGTCTTCAATTTTATTTTGCAATTGTACCATATGTTGCTTAAAATTTCTAATCACTACGAACAATATATAGGATCTAAGGAATAAAACAAAGAAATACATTACATATTGAAGAACTTTGAGGGCGTCAATAATGGTTGAATTGGTGATATTTACAGGATCTTGTTCTTCTAGCAAAGAGTCTGCAACTCTTTTTTTTTTTGAGAGAATGTGAAAATCCATAATTATCGAAAAATCATCCCAAAATTCCTGATGACATAACTTCATTACAAGATAAAACAATTAATTTGAGTGGATTTAATGAGATTTTTTGAAAGGAATTCATGGAAGCTATGAATGATTTCTAAGTGGGGCATTTAATGAATTCTACCATTTTCACAATAGTCAACCAAATTTTCAAATTTCAAATTCCATGATAAATGGATAATGTATTGGATGATGAAATATTGAGTAATTAAATTGTTCTAATTATTTATTTTACCTGTTTTTCATAGAGAGTAAAACTCACATACTTTATATTTGTAATATTTAGAGAGTGAAATCTACTTGCTATTTAAACTATTTCTAACTTTATGAGAAAGACTAACACGTAACATGTTTATTTACTTTTTTTTTTAAGACTATATGTTAGAAAAGTATACAAAAAGCTAAAAGTTTATTAATAAAAACTGCACCATTACTTTTTTTCTGAAAAATTTAAACATTTTATAAAAAAAATTATACTTTTTTATTAGTATAAATTTTTTTATAAAAGTGAAAAGAATACTCACAGGAATTGGTAAAATACAAACTAAAACATAACAAGTTGTTATTTATTATATAAAAACTGAATATGTATTTTGATTCCTCATTAATTTATTTTGTATCAATTTAGTTTTTCAAAGAATCTTAATATCAATTTATTTCTCCTATTATTTAATTACATCCAATGAAATTCTTAAAGAATTTTAATCTCAATTTAGATATTTAATTATTCAATTATGTCAAATTAAGTCCTTGTATTAGATTATCATTGAAGCAATTAATAAAAAATTATTCATACAATAATTAATTTTCTCAAATAAGAACGATAGATGTATTATCATATTAATATTATAGCAATGTTATGTCATCAAAGTAGTTATCAGACCTTCACTTATTTTAAGAATTTAAATAATATATTAACAAAGGAAAAAAATATAAGTATAATTAAATAATTAGAAAATTAAATTAATATTGAAAATCTTTCAAAGGACTAGATTGATTCTTTGTGAGAAATTGAAGTATGTCTTAACTCTCATGTATAACAAGAGAGTGAAGTGTGCAAGTAGAAAAAGCGTTACGGGTCTGGTTTGAGTGAATTTCGAATAGAAAGAACCAGGGGAGGGGTTGCAGCTCAGCCATGTGTCATGATTGCATTGGACAATCAATACAGGTATGCATACCTTGAGTTTTCACACAAGGTAGGGAAGAACTGACCTTTTTAAAAATTTAGATTAGACTTCTGTCTGTTACCCACAAGTCTTTGTGATAAAATAAATTTTCAATATAAAATTATATCTTTTTATAAAAATTTAATATTTTGGTATTGTAATTTTTTTTCCATGCAATGGTGAAATGACCTTTTCATAGTGCTACGCACTAAAAATGCTACAGCATACATCTTAATCCAAAGCATTAAAATAAGTAATGATAACTTTAAAGAAGCTAAGCAGAATCTAACTGAAAAATAATCTAAATCCAAAATGATGTAAATTCAACATCTAAATCATGACAAGAGAAAGTTCCCCACTCATATTATTCTTATACAAGTTGAGGATTTTATTTTTTATTTTTTAATTGGATAACCTCAAAAGAAAAAGTCATATTAAAGATAACGTTGAAGGATTTACATCTTCTCTTTTAATTTCATCATTTTGGTGTCAAATTAATTTATGAATCTCTACACAAAATTCTGAATGTCACTAAACCTAAAATTTTTGTATTTATTTTGCAAAAATAAAAGGCCTCATTACTATTATAATATGTATATTATAAAATTGTGTATATTTATGGGATACAAACGAGTAGAAAATCAATTCCTTCTGTAAAATAGTTAGTCATTTTATGCATAATTTACATACAAGTTATAATATTTTTACAAAATTTATAAAATTGGATTAAGGTATAGAATCCTATTCTTTTACATTTATGTCCAGGTTTTCATGCTAACAAAATAATGTTATTTTTAATTTTATGTAAAATTATTCTAAACTTAATTACCAAAAAAAAATTAATTTCTATATAAAAGTCATATAAAAGATCATTTTTTTTCCACAAAATTTGAAAGATTTTATGAGTATCAAATAAAGCCTACTCCCTTGTATTTATGTTTTCAATTTCAAGTTCACAAAATATTGTAATTTTCCACGTTCATATAAAATTCTTCTAGCACATAAAAAATAGTTGGTTGGGTTTATGTGCATATTTTTATATCATAAGGGGCTATTTTGAAGGGTTCTGTGTAATTTTCCTATTTTTTTTTTTAGTCACGGGTCACTATTGTATTTTTTCGGCCCGACAAGGTTCGAAGGTTATGGCCTTATTGGGTTGGGTAACATATTACTTATGGATTGGGCTAGGCCTGGATCCTGTCTTAGGCTTGGCATAGTAGCTTTTGTTTGTATGTATAAAAAAACCCGACAGAAAGCTGGAACAGCTGGCCTATGTGTCCAACCATAACACTAATAAGCCACAATTGAAATGGGCTGACTCATGGAAGGTCGCAATTAGACAGGCCCACATTTGTAAGGGAGAAGCCTGTACTGTGGTTTAGGGTAACTACAGTGGACGATGTGTACTTAAAATTTCCTTTTCCTTATGACCTTTTGGGGCTTTTGATTTGCATAAATTTTCTCATGTCCCTGAAAATATTTTAAAAGAATGCTATGCTTTCATATTTAATTCAAAATTAAGAAAATTTTATTTAGGAATATTTTTAAATCAATATTCTTTCAAAATATTACCACCATATAAAGGAGATGAATATTTTACATTCTTATGACATGAAAATATTTTAAGATTATTTTACCCATAATTCTATTAATGTTTTATCACCTCATCCCATCACCATTTATCATTATTGACCATCATTTACCACCACTTATTGTCATTAATCATCATCCACCATTACATATCTTCATTAACCATCGTTTACCACCAAATTGTCATTGACTACTGCCTATCACTACTTACCCACTATTGACCATTATCATCTATTATCATTGACCATCAATCACTATTTATTGTCATTAATCACCCTCTACTATCTCTTACCATTGTTAACTACCGCTACCATCATTAACTAGTCGACTTCCTATCATTAACTGATTAATTTTTAATGAGAACATTTTTAGAAAGTTAACAATATTTCTAGAAATATATAAATTAATTTAAACACAATATTATAACATTTATAAGGATCTTTTTTATTAAACTAAACATGGTACTTTGACATAAAGTAATCTCACAAATTGTTGGCTACAACAATAATAATCTCTAAGAGAGTTTAGCAAGTGCAGAATGAAGTAATCTTAGAAAAGTAACCTAGTAACTTTAGCAAACTATTTTTGATGATTGAAAATGACTTTGATATGGAAATGGAATGGTTACATCTTGTTAAAAGATCAACATACAATTTTAATGCGATGCAGTGAAGTGCACCATGTTAATGAAATGTAATGAAGTGCACCACCATTTGGCACATTCAAGCTCAATATCGATGCTGCTTGGAGGAATGGTGATGCCACTCTTGTTATTCTGGCTAGAGATGATTAGGTCAACCCCAGAGGGCTATGGTATTCATGGCTCACTTGTTTGAATGTTGAAAAGGCTGAGGAAAAAGTGCTCCAGATTGGAGTTATTTTCCTAGCTCAATAAGTGGTTACTGAGTTAGACTACAAGGCTGTGATTGAATTGGCATTAGGTTTGGGGGTTGTGCCTTGACGTATAACTAATATTATTGGGGATATTAAGCTAATTTTGGCTGGGCATAAGTTTATTGAAGTTATTTGGATTTATTGTTGCTACTCATGAATGTGCTCAATTGATTCTTAGGAATATAGGAAGTGGTACAGGGTTTTCCTTATGTGTTCCTTATTTAGTTGATGAGATTTGTACTTATGAAAGACAATTTGTCTTTATCAAATAAATTTATTTCCATTAGCGGAAAAATTAAAAATAAAGCATAATAGGAACTGCATCTTCATTAATGTTAAGATTCTAAAAAATGTATGATTGTGCAAACCAAACATCCCATATTGTAAATTGATTATTGGGTAAACCAATAAAATTAAATAGAATCAAATTGATATAAGTGGGTTTTCTAATAATTCAATCACATACTTCTACTTATATAATCAAATTGATTTTTGGGTTGTATTTTGACATAAGATTTATGAATGTGTACAAATATTTTGATAATTGAAAAGGCTAAGTTTATGTTGTTGAGTCTAACCTTTATTTCTAAAGTTTTATAATTTCTTTTGTTGATTATAAATATTTTGGTTGAACTTATTGTATTTTATTTCAGTGAATCAATTCAGGAAAGCCTTAGATTTGTTGATGAAGATTTAGTATAGCTATAGGATTAATACTATGTAAAGGCTTAGATTTCATTTCAATTTAGCTTAAAATTGAAACTAATTTTGGATGCATTTGCCTTAAAAGTTTTCATAAGAATTTTTTAATTATTTCTCCAAAAATATTCCTAAATATTCTTAAATTATTTATAAAATTTTTATACTTGAAATTATGCTTTTTGGTTGAAATAATTGTTTTGAAAAGGTTTGAAATGAGTTAGAAAAGGTTCGATTTTAAAACAACATTTAAAAAAAAAAACAGATTCTGGCCATGTGATTCAAATCAAACCATTTTAAACACTGTTCACAATTCAAATTGTAGCCTTTCGACTTGGACAGAGAGCTTAAAACTTGAGGCCATTCAAACAAAAAATAAATAAATTATTTTCCATAATTTGAATCTTAGCTATTTTGAAAATTGTTTGAGAGATTTTGACCTATATTTTTGTGATTTGAATTAGAAATGCAACACCTAAAAATATAGGAAAATAAGAAGGGAAATTTAAAATAAAATTTGAAAATTCAAAAAGGACTAAATTAAAAATTTCGACAGGGACTTAATTGAAAAATTATATTTTCGGGTGGGGTCAATTTTGAATTAACACAAAGTTTAGGGATCAAACTACAATTCGGGGGAAACCTGCTTAGCAGGTAGCCGGTCCTCCTAGTGATATTTTTGTTGCCTTTCTCTGGATTTTTCCAGTGGCTTCCCCGACTTCTTTTTCTTCTCCTTTTCGGCTTCTTTGGGTGAAGCTTCCTCTGGAATTTCCCGTCATGCCAGCCATTCCTTGGTTTTCTGACGGTGTCGGTGTGTTTCTCTTCTTCTTCAGTGCTCTTCTTTCCGGCGTGGTAGCTCGACACCGTCCGAGATTTTCTCACAGCGGTGATGGACGTTTCTTTTGGTTGCAGTGGGTTCGGCCATGACGGCGTGGAGCAAGGTCCGGCCACTCCTTCTCCGGTGCTCTTCCCTAGCCCAACGATAGCAGCAACAAGGCGTCTTCTTCTTCTTCTTCCTTGTGCTGGCTGGTTCGGCCAGCCATGGCTATTGGACCGCCGACGACGAGCTAAGGGTAGACTCTTTGGAACCTGGTGAGTAATCCTAAATTATCAGATTTATTTTATAGTAACTCTACAGTTGATTTTTCAAGATATTATGCTAAAAGCTCTAAAATAGTGTAGTTTGTTTAACAACCTCCACAGGCTTACCTGAAGCATCCTAGCTTCAGCCGAGCTGGCTACTAATATTTTAGACCCTAATGAACAATCCTAGAACAAAAGATTTATTCCATAGTAATCGTGTGATTAGATTTCAAGATGGTGATATAGAAGATTTTATGAGTAAAATTTCTGAGAATTGGCAATTGGTTGATAAATGGCTTCAAGAATTTCCTGGGAAAAGTGGTGAAAACATTGATATCTCAATTTGTTCGATCATAGTAGAATTTCCTTCCAATGGACAGTTTAGAGTCCAAGGTGAGTGGACAATCCCTCTTCATTTAACAATCCCATGTGTAAATATAAATAGTTTTACTATATGAAATACTATTATTAATTTTTATAGATGATGAGATTTTCATATGTATATCAAAGTGATTTTGAAAGCATATTTACATGCTGTTGGTGTTTTGAAAGGATTGGCCATGATGAAACTATACATTT
>JANHAO010027295.1:0-10884 GCA_026873985.1 Saraca asoca | reverse complement strand
TAAATTTGTTAGTTTATAATTAATAGGCCATTATGTTAGTGAGTTCATAATTATTGGAATAAACCAGATTGTAATGTTGGTGTGGCAAGTTGCTATGCACATGATGAATTGAAAGAACTTATCCACTTTGGCTTTCTCTTAATTTAACAATTTCATGGTGTCGTATATGAGACAAAAATGCAGAGACTTTTTTAATTCTGTTGAAGGGATAAAAAGTAGCAGGACAGCAAACTTGGGGACACATATAAATACTTAAAATAGTATGTCAGAGGTAGGCGTATGGTAGAGTACTCAAAGCTCGGGAATTTAGTGTGTTTTTTTAAGTTGTACGCATGAGAAGCATGACCTATTTATTGACATCTCGAAGAATTCAAGCTTCTACATTTATTATTAACCTGAAATGTTATCTGAGGCCCGCTTCAAGCTTGGTCGTTGGACCTAAAAAATCTACACTATAAAATATAAAAAACGTTTCTATCTTGCATTTTGGCCATGAATGTGACAATTTTTCCTTTTTTTTTTTCCTTTTCTTCTTTTGGGTTGGGTACATCTTTTCTAAAAAGTTACAAAATGCAAAGTATTTGTATTTTCCAAAATAAATTAGTTGAAATGGAATTATCTTTTATAGCATTTCTTTGTGATTTTGAATTAGAGAATTAAGAAAATTATTGAATTAATTCAAACTGAAGTAGCAATAGAATGAATAAATGTATTTAATTCATAAATGAATTGAAATTAGTTCAATTTTTATTATTTCTGTTTTCATCTAATTGAAAGCTTCAAACTTTAACCAAACCCATAATTTCCAGTAATCTCAATATCCCTATCCTGAAACACCTTCCTCCATTGCACCCAAGAACGAAAGCTTCAAACTTTATGCAAAAACCTACTTCAACCCAAAAAAATTTCCCATAAACAACCAGAAAATTCAAGCTTTGTGGCTGAGAATATGGGAAAACATTAATGAGAATAGTTGTCCTTTTATTTTTTTCCTGATTTACATCAGCGGTCGGCGATGGCACATTTACGCCATGAACTGAAGCATCCGTCGTGACAAGAAGTACCGTCTCGGTGACTCCAGCAAGGAGATTCGGTCCAACTTGAACCTTTCTTTCCAGCACCCAGACCCTCCAACTAAATGGCTCCGATGAGGAGACGGGGGAGTTCGAGTGGGACGGAGACGGATCCACAAACAATGATTCCCGGGGAAAGAAGAAGAAAAGGAAAAAAAAATTTGTCTTATCAACTTTTCCGTTATCAATTTAATGAAAGTTAGATTTCAAAGGATAAAATTATTGTGATTTTGATATTAGGGAATTAAAATAAAATTTCCTGTTTTGAAAAAACAAAATACCCAACAAAGCGAATATTTAAGAGACAAGAAGGGAATTAAGCCTAAATATTTTATTGCAAAATTGACAAATTTGTAGATGGAATCTCAAAATTTCTTAAAAGAACAGTAATAAATTTACACAAACTTTACATATAACAAAAGGTAAAATACAATTAATCTGTTAAAGTAATGCTTCGTGTCATAACTCATTACTATTTCTAATTATTTTTTACATAAATTTTAATCAAATTATGGGTATTTTTTTTCTAAATCAAATTATTATTAGTAGATATTGAGTTTTTAATATGTTTAAAATATAATTGAAAACACGCGCTTTGAATAAAATATTATTGAAATTCAATTTGACTATATTTGAAGAAGTGGCTCACGCATTGTTTTTTATTTTTTTTATTTTCTACTATTACTTTACAGTGGCTTATCTGCTAATTCCTGCTTTTTTTAATTAAGAATTTAATGTTTTCAGTTTTTTAATATTTTTGAGAAATTATTTATAAGATTTAAAATTTTAAAGGGTTATGTACCATAAGACCTTATTTTAAAAAGGTATTTTTATTTTACCTAATAATAAATATGCAAAAAATTAGTTTTGTTGATTCAATTTGATATGAAAAGTTCTTAAAGAAAATCAACTTTTCATGGATATATTATAAAATAATTTTTTAGGAATATAAAAAAGCTTTTACAAATTTTTGCAAAACATGTACAAATATATTATTGGGAACGGGGTTTTTGACCATATATTTCCATTTGAAAAACAATTTCTCTATATATAACCCTTTGAAAATAATTTCTTTTCATGCCCCACTGTCTGTTCAATGAGTATAATTTATTTTATTTTTTATCCTAGACAGAATTCTCAAAAGATCAATGCAAATAAATATTATAAAAAAAATTAATCAATCCATAAGATAAAAATAAATAGATTAACATTATGTCGGTCCGGATTCGGGATTCAAAATGGGATGCTAGCTGTCGCAATCTTGTGGTGTGACACAAGTGATATCAAATATCATTTCAACTACGATTCTTTTAAGAATAGAATTGTAATAATGCAACGTTATATATTGTTGTGATTGCATAATAATTATAATCCATCTATTTATAATTTTTTTAAAAATAAAAATAAAAATTTAATATTTTATTTATAAATAAATTTTAATTAATAAATATAATTTTTACTATATTTTATATAAATAAAATAAAATTTCACTATCAGATTCATATTTTTATTTTTGTAACATACGAATTTATTAAAAAAAAAAAAAAGGCACCTCAACCATACAAGGACACAAGGGCAATATAGGGAGAGAAAAAATAATGAAATATGTTGACCGACGAAAAGTTGTTTTCCAATGGGAAATTGTCCACCGAACTGATACAGTGGTCAATAAACCTTTGAAAAGACCAGGACGGGCAACCACCAAGCTGTCAGATTTGACTTGTTTAAATTTTTTTAAGTTATATGTCGAGTCAAATTAATTTATTTAACTTAAGATTACTTGAATAAGATTATGAGTGACTTATCTAGATTCATTAACTTAAATTTACTGTAGTAATAGAATATTTTATTTTTAATTTAATAATTTAAAGAAAATTATTGAAATAAACATGTTTTGCATTTTATTAGTATATAATAAATAAAAATATATGATTGATGACTTATATTATAAAAATATTTGATATAATATAAATAATAATTTATCTTAAAATAGAAAATTATATTATTATCACAGCTATATTAATGAAAAATAAAATTGTATTTTATAATATATGTTCATATATGTATATATATATTTATTTATGTGTTTATCTATGCTCAACTAACTTATGCTATAAATGAATTAAGCTTCTAATAATTTAAGTTGGGCTCATTTATAATACTAGTCATTTTATTTAGTTATAGAATCAAATTCCTTGAGTTTGCTTAACTTGTTGCCCACGAAGGACTCCCTTGTTTTTGTATTGCAGCTCTGAGGATTGCATTGACTCTCAAGGAGTTCTCATGTTCAGGCAGACTGCAAATTAGCAAGCAGACATAGGATGCTTGATGCAGATTTCTATTATTTATTTTTCGCTGAAGGTTGACGTTTCTACTTCGAGTACAATAAGAATATTTTCCCAGAAATGCACGACATGGGGATGTAGCTCAGATGGTAGAGCGCTCGCTTAGCATGCGAGAGGTACGGGGATCGATACCCCGCATCTCCATCTGATATCCTTTTTCCTTTTTATGTGAAGTATTATTTTTCATCTTAATATCAGCCAATTACTTGACAAAATGCCTGCATTAAGAGTTCCATTTTATACGCGTCTTTTTTCCTTCTGATGTGATGTGGTATTTTTCATCTTAATATCACCCAACTGTTTGACAAAATGCTTGCATTAAGAGCTCCATTTTATGCGCAACGTGTTTACCAATGTTGAGACAGTGGGAATGAAATTGCAGGGCAGACTTCGGTGTAACTTTTGCTGCAAGGCAAGTTTATAAAGGAGTTTGCAAACAAGATAAGGCTGCATCCTTTGTCCAATAGTGCAGAATGGCATGTGGATAATTATCACTTCGAGACAAAAGGGCATGTGTTGCTGGACTAGGAAGGAGTGTCCCATGTTCTAAATGCATAATAAACCGTGCATGCACTACCTTACCCATCTTCATTGAACACGAACCTGTACAGTTTATCGTGCAACCTTACTCTATATTCTGCACCATGCAGTCATATTCAATTTTCAAATGTATCACTTCCAGCAAATTATTCAAATTTTATTTAAATCCATCACTATCAAACTATGTTTAATGACTTTGTAATTATGTTTAAGTAATTATATTTATTTAAGGTAATAACGAAAGACTTGTATGTCCTGTAAAGCCAATAAATAAAATTATTTATTTAGATTATACATATTAGATATATATTTAATATTAAGACTTTGAATCTATACATTTATATATTGACTAGATGATTATTTAATTAAGTAATAATGAATTTATTTAAAATCGAGATTTTGAATATATTATATTAAGAGATTTTATAAATCACTCGCTTTTATTATAAAAGGATGAGATTATAAGAGAACTAAGATTACTTCTCTACCTTCTAAAAATAATATTGAAAAGGGTTCAAGATAAATGAGGTGTGCGTTTGAATTTTGGAAGACTTTGCATCCGTGAAGTCTAGTGTAATAATTTTTAAAGGGCACTCATGCTAAGTTTGTAGCTAGTAGAAATACAATATAACAAAAATTTATGAAATTTCTCCACTTGAAGTTTTTTCCAATTCACATAAGGTATGTACAAATCTTTTGTTTAATCAATGCAATATTTGTGAACAATATTTAGAGAATAATGAAAATTTTTACTCTTTAAATATATTTTGCATATTACATTAGGAATTTTAACATTGGTATCAGAGCATAACACATATATTTAAATTGTTTTATGATACTATGAGTTCTTTTTGACATGAATTATTCTTGTCTTCATAAGCAAATATATATGTGATATATTTTGTCATTGACACTTAATTATGAAATATTCATAGTTGATGAAAATCAAAATATTCCCTTAATTAAAAAAATAATATAAGGTATAGAAGATAGAAATTCATCTTAAGAAGATAATTTCTAAAGGCCTTTTGTTATTAGTATATTATAATAATAATTTTGTAAATACTGTTGATACTAAAATATTAAACCTTCTTTTGAACTATAATTATTATTATATATTTTTATGGAGATAATAAACAAGTTATGACTAATGGGAGCATTAAGTGAAATGGAATGTTGCTCACAATACACATGACATATTTAAACAACGAGATTATACTTTATTAATAAAAATACACTGACTATAAAATTAGTGGCATGCATATTTTATTAGAGGCCAAATTATGGTGGGATTCCATTTATCTAGAATTGATATGTGTATCTCCTTTACTCAGGTACTTAATAAATTCTAAAATGATTTTATTAAGATACTAAATCAAGTATTCGTTGCTCATTTGAAATTCATAATAATTATGTATTTATCTAAGGGAATTATCAAACTTATAATGAATAAGCATTACTATTGAATTAAAAAAAAAATTCCCTATTCAATGGTTTATTATGGAATTATATACTTATTTATTTCTATCTTGTAGAAATGGCAAGTTACAGTCCTCTAGCAAAGATTTTGGATGAAAATCATTTACAAGACCCTAATTATTTTGATTGGAAGAGATATTTGAGAATTGTTCTCATGGCTAAAAAATTGATATATGTTCTTGATGAAAACACACTTACTGAACTAGAAGATAATGATCCTGAGGTTGATTATCATGACCTAATTTTTCTAGTCATAACTGGCTTGAATACTAACTCTTTTATTAATATTACTCAGTTATGCTTATACTGGTCGTTACATATTCTAGAGGTATATGTTTTGGTTTACTTATATAACCAAATAATCATAAAGTGTGGAAAGAAGAGGAAAACAGAACACATTTTGATGAAAAATATTTCATAATATGCATAATAATGTACAATGGTTACGCCCAAAAGGCTCATTCCTACTTTCAACTTTGTCTTCATGATACACAAGCTCAAAATAAGTTTATCACCATCTTTCTATCCAAAAAGTCACTTTTACACCCACTTAACACTACAAAGATTCTTTCCCCTTCTTCATCCTATATTTTGTAAGGGCAAATCTATTAAAAGAAGTTAGGTTAGCCTATAACTCATTAAGATACTAAAAATCATATGTTGAGTTAACTATGCCCTTGGTTATCTTGTGGCCTTGTATATTTACATATTTCAAAAGTGGCAAAATACAAGTTAGATGGAAGGCCTTTAAGGGTCGAACCATCTAAGAGCTATCATAAGTAGGACATTAGAAGGCTCAAAAGTAATGATCTCCACCTCGTGCAAAACTTCATAACCCACTAAATTTAGAATAAGAATGTAGTGGATGCTAATTTGATAGACCCCTAATGGAGTTGTCATAATGATGGTATGGATTGTAATCTCCATTGAATCGTTGTTCATGCTTACTTTTCTTTTGGAAGGTTATCTGGTATTTCTTAAGAATCTAAAACAAAATAATCCATGGAAGAGTTGATCTGGGGGCTCAGTGAGCAAAATTCCTACCAAACTTATGAACTTCACAATATTGAGCAATACGTATCAATATTGTAAAAAATAGCCAGGAATTTGTAATTTATTCTACTTTACTGATAACACATTAAAGGACCATACTTTCCTCGTGGCCACAAACTGTTAATATCTATGTCACATAATCAAGTTATATTTTATCACATTCCGATGTATTCAAAATAATAATTTCAATACACAACACAATAAATAAAAGTAAGTTAAATCTCCTTATTCTTTGGTTCGACTTTATCTCGCACAATCCCAACCTTATGCCTTCAAGCTCCTGCCTTATACCACTCACCATATCAAAACACATAAATTCAGGATCCAGTTTATTTTCCTATCTCATCACATTTTGAGTCTCGTAACATTTATATCACAAGTGTACATTTTAAGTACAATTACAATCATACATATCTTGTCACATCATGATAGTTCATTATCAACATATCATACGTCATATACTATTCACATCTCAAGGAAAAGTCTCGATAGGTTAGCAATATCATCATGCACAATAATCACTTCACACATTAATAATCAGTTTCAAACTCAAAGGTTACATTCCACTGTGTTCATAATCATACATTATTTGTCTCATTACTATGATAACAAGAATAACCATTATTGAATTTTATTACTATTGGGTTATACATTACTCATGTAGAGCCTAATCATATTATTTAATCTAGCTAAATCATGTATACAGTTATACTAATAGGATAAGGGATATCTAGGAGAAGAGAAATTATAATCTAGAAAAAAAAAAGAGGTAAAATTTTCTGCAAGTGTGATCAAAATCACGAGTGTGATCGTTGTTGAACCACAAGCAAAATCGTGATTGAAATCACAGACTTGAACAAGGAAGGTTTGATCTGACTCACAAGGAAGTCAATTCAAAAAGTGAGTCTACTAGCTAAAATTGATAAGTTTTCAAGAAATCCAATTCTTGTATGTGATCAGGATCATGAAGAGAATTGAGGAAGTAGATTTATACAAAGTCAATTTGACTTGTAAGGAAAACAACTGGAATTTCAATTCCACTTTCAAGGCACAATTTGCAATATTTGTTCTGCAAGAGCGAGCATAATCATGGGTTTAGACAAAATTGGGCAATTTAAATAGTATGGTTCAAGAAAACAAAAGGCTAGCAAAAATAGGAAAACACATACAAATTTACTCCAACTCATAGGATTTAGCACAACAATTTCCAAAACTTCAACCCAACATATAACTCAACCTTTCAATTAGAAAAGTAACCAATTTTAATAATAACTTAACAAACATTTCCATACCAAGTCAAATACCCATTTTTCCTCAACTTGCACTGCATACAAAGGATCTTAAATGATAATCGCACGCAAAATTTACAAGAAAGGTAAGAATCTCTCACCTTGATAGCTAGAAACAGAAAAGCATGACTAATCTCATCGAAACCGTCTATACTCTTCAAGAGCATAAAAGAAGAGTCTATTAGCTTTCAAATTTTTTCCAAGGATTTCTTTCTTTGACTAAACTTATATATTTAGTAGAAACTATCTATATCTAATAGGTTCAAGCTCTAAAAAACTAGAAAAATTAAGTTAATTTATAGATTAAATAGTGACGTGAATAGTGGTAGTGGATTTTAAAAGTTCATAACTCAATTTTTACTACATGAATGAACAAGGTTTTGGTATCAGATTGAAGAGGAAGAAGAGAGAAATTACTAATAAAAATTTAAGAAATTAATATGAAAGAATGAAGGATTACCTGAAGAAACAGAATAAGAGCTTATAGAGAGAGAATGAGCTTGGAAAGGAAGTCACTTGATTGCATGAATTGAAACCAGTTATGGGCTAAAGAAGGAAAAGAGGAGCCAACTCCCACAAGGGCAAAATGGAAAAAAAAGAAAGTCAACTCAAATTTTTGACTTTTCCTTTTTAAGAACTTTCCCATCTCTTCCACTTTAAGTCCAAAATTGACACATGTATTGAATGCTAGGAATCATGAATTTTTAACACAAGTTAACTAAGTTATAAACCTTTGTAATGACTACAATTTTACACTTGTTGGGCACTCATAGCTCTAGTTTTGATTTTTCTGAATGTTTCTGAAAATAAATTCTTGAAAATACGAATTTTGCTTCATAAGCATCAAAATTAGGAATTTTGAACTTTTGAGAATTTCTAAAATTCATATAATCTATTTCTATCATACTCAAACATTCTGTGATCCTAGATTTTTCGTTCCAAAATTCATGAAAATTTCCAAATTTTTCTCAAAAGGCCATTTTTATTACTAAAATTAATTTTAAAAAATTCAGGGTATTACATTGATCATAAGGTTTACAGACTTTGGAAAGAAGAAAGTTCCATGGCTAAATGCTATATATTAGCATGACTTGAAAATGGGCTTTAGAAACAACATGAATCATTAATTTTGCCAAAGAGATCATAGCAAGTTTAAAGGTAATGTTTGGCCAGCAAAATTCTTCTGCTAGACAAATAGCTATGAAAGGACTTATAACTACCAAGATGGCTAAAGACACTCCAGTTCATGATCAAGTGATGAAAATGATTGGATACATCAATGAATTGGATACTTTTGGTGCTGAAATTGATAATAATTCAAAGATAGAAGTGATCTTATCTTCATTGCATGAATCATTTAATCAGTTTGTTCTCAATTTCAACATGAACAACATGATTGTAATTCTTCCCAACCTCTACAATTTATTGCACATGGTTAAAGATTTGATCAAGAAGGATGCAAAAAAATTGGATACTTTATAGAAATTCAACTAACAATAAATCATATTGAATAATTAATTAATAAGCCTTATTAACTAATCATTCAAAGTAATTATAAGTAGAAAAAAGAGAATCAAAAGAATAAAATTAAGAATAAATTAACAATAAAAGTAAGTCTTACGATCAACAAAAGAATTGATGCAAAATTTCTTTTAGATTGAAATAAGAGTTTAGCTACATATTAATATAAAAATAAAAGAAAAAAAATAAAGAAGAAGAGAAAACCTAATTAGGGTTGGAATCTTTTCCTAACAAAGCTCTTTACCTCTTACAAGTAGAAGAAAAAAGGAAAATGATCTAAAAGTTATTATAAATATGGCTCAGTTGAGCATTAATAGTGGCTTACTGCACTAACTCTATTTGGGTTGCTGATTAGGGTTAAAATGAAGCTTAATTGGTGTGGATTTCTTCATATGAAATGTAACTTTGTCTTTTGAGAGTTCAACTTGAACTTGCATAAAAATTTGATTCCTAGCTCAAATTATGGGCCAAAAATTGAAACAATTTTCTAGAGTAGTCCAACTTGTAATAAAATTTAGCACTTAAGTCCATAGCCTTGTAACTAATTAAAAATAGTGTAGTTTAACCTCATGCCCTTCATGAAATTTTTGAGAATGGATCTTAGCTATCCTATATGCTAGAATTGCGTGGTGGCCAGAATTTAAAAACTTTTTCAAAATCAATCGGGCCGAGCAAATTCACCATAGATCATGTTGGTTTTGGACAATTAAATCTTCATAAGCTTACAAGGAAGCTCCACTAACCTTTAGATAAGCTTAAACGTAGCGGAAGAAGGCCAGAAAGCTTGCCATCGATCCAGTCCAAGTGTCTTGGTTCTGTTGGTGATCCACGCCGAAAAATGCTTGAATCAGGCCTCTACTACCTTCCCAAGGTGCTAGCCAAGTTGAAAGAGCAGACTTTCAGTTCAAAATTAGGAGATTTTGGCAAGACCAAAGAGGGAAGAGCAAAATGGGTCTTGGGCGGTTTGAGCTCACTGGTGTGGTTTGAACGCACCGCCTCTCAATAAGCATCATTTTGTCCTTTTATAGGACCGGCCCAAAACGATGTTGTTTTAGCCTGTTAAAATAGAAAATCCAATTTTCCACTTCGACCTCAACAATTTTTATAAACTACATTTTGGCCCCATGTAATTTCCATAAATTACAAACAGGTCCCTGTGCAATTTCTATAAATTACAGTTTTGCCCCTATAATTTTAGTAAATTACATTTTGGTCCCTGGATATAAATATATCCAAACTTTGGCCATTATTCATTTTTCATTATGCATATGACCCAGAAGGACCCAAAATATTGGTAAAAATTCATAATGCCCTTCAAACTATTTGAAGACATATAAAATTAATCCAATTAATTTTATTCAATAATTAATTTCTTCAAATTAATTTTTCATGGACTTTAAGCTATAAGCGGACTCTAGCAAGCTATTATAACTACCCAAATTTTGGTAGGAGTCAATAAGGTGACAAGCCTGTTTGTGAATGATCTCAATGCATGATTCGATCCCTTCATTACCATATCTAGATTAGTCAAAGGTATGGATGACAGTCAACCTTTATAACTAATCATGTTTTCTCAACATCGTG
>JANHAO010027294.1:0-10878 GCA_026873985.1 Saraca asoca | reverse complement strand
TCACCATGAACTTCATCTTTAACATGCAATGCACAATGAAAGCAATATAAGATGAATAATCAACCTTCATTATCAAATCAATACAAAATGTACAGTTATAGATACAATAGAGCTCAATCACATTGGCCCTAGGGCATCTATCAGGCTAACATCTAGGTCAGCCATAGACCTGAGCTTGTCGGTGTCTATTGCTTGGTGCTACTGTAGCGAGATAGCGGGCACGAGCAGGGGGATCGGCTGCTTGGCAAGCTGGTCTTATGACCTTCTCACTGGATTGCTGGGTCGTTACGTCGCACCATCGCGAGGCGAGGGTCACTTCAAGGGATGTATCTGAATGACTTGCTGCCTCGTAAGGTGAGGCCTACTTCACGGAATGATGTTGGGGCTACTTCGCTATGTCGCTTTCTGATGGGCAAAGCAAAGCTCGCTGAGTGCCTTTGGCGTGCCTGGGGCTACGAGCTCTCGATGCCATTTTTTGCATATAACATAGGCCCCCCAACTTGCAGCTCGCTCTGCAGGCTGGGAAGTCTGGGAGTTAAAGACTTTACAATTCCCGATCCGTCAGAATCTTACTTCATGTATTTTCATCAGCTCTCAGTCGGAAATCTCTAATGCAGATCTGCTTGGGCGAATAATCGATTCGTCAATTCTTTACACTTCAGCGATTACGAAGTCACGCTAGCATTGAGTTTTTAAGAGTGCCTCCGCACCTCAGCGAGCACAAAGCAGTGCTGGACAAATGAGTTTATTTTGAACGTTTCCATGTCTCAGCGAGCACGAAGCAACGCTGAATAAATGAGTATTTTTTAGTGTCTCCACACCTCAGCGAGCACGAAGCTGCGCTGGCACAGCGAGTGCTTTTTAGTGCCTTCGCAACTTAGTGAGCACGCAGTTGTGCTGGCACAGTGAGTATTTTTTAGTGCTTCCGCACTTCAGTGAGCACGCAGCTACGTTGGCACAGCGAGTATTTTTTAGTACCTTCGCACCTCAGCAAGCCCGCAACTGCACTGGCATAACTAGTATTTTTTAGTGTCTTTACACCTCAGTGAGTACGAAGCTGCACTGGCACAACGAATATTTTTTAGTGCCTCCACACCTCAGCGAGCACGCAGCTGCGCTATCTAATTTTTCATTAATTCTTCTCCGGAACGAGCTCCGGGGTCCTTAACAAGACCAAAGGTCATAGTTGGTAGAAAAATCCTTTGTGAAGTTTTGAGGAAATTGGCCGTATAAGAGCTGTGGATGTTATAAATACTTAAAGGTAAGGAAGAAGAAACTAACTGACACCATGCAAATTAGCAAACTGCCTTTAGCAAAATAATCATATTTACATTCACCCTGAAATTTTGGAATACAATGCCAATATATAACTCAGATTGGGCCCCCCAGTTCCTGGTTGGTGCTAGGCTAGAGGGGTTGCCCTGCAGGTTGTACTACATATCCCCTCAAGTGACCTTTCGAGATCAGATATTCAATTGCATCTCTGAGGGCCAGACAATTTGACGTCCCATGCCCGACCTCATTATGATAGGCATAGAACTCATCTTTGTTCCTCTGCCTAAAAGGAGTCCTCAAGGGCTTTGGCCTTCCGTAATTCTCCCTATCCCTTTCCGCCAAGTAAATCCTATCTTGGGGATCCGAGAGCATGTTGTACTGCTCGAAACGGCTCGAGTACAGAGGTTGTTCATCCTTGGACCTTTTGGATTTCCTTGCCGCCTGCTCGGCGGGGTGATCCCCTTGGTCTGCATCATTCCTCTTCTTGCCACAAGAGGGATTGGCCCTTTCATCCTTTTTGTCAGACTTTTTCGAACTGAAGGTCTCCTCCCATTTAATCTGCTTGGCAGCTCGCTTATAGAACTCGGTGAGGTCCTTCACCGAGGACTTATACAGACTCTTGTACAGCTTTCCATCTTTGCGAAGTCCCGCGGGGATAGTGGCCAACATGGTCTCTTCAGATGGATTCTCCACCGAATTAGCTTTGAGTCTGAATCTAGCAATATAGTCCTTCAGTGACGCCTGCTTGCGTTGAAAGACCATAGCGAGGTGGCAGGGGGCACCAATTATCTCTTCAGTGCTCGATACTGACTAATGAACCTTTGTTGATAGTCTTCTCAACTGCCAATTGAACGAGTTAAGAGGCTTCTGAACCAGGCTCGAGGCATGCCTCCCAATATGGCTGAAAAAACCCAACACTTAACCAGGGGGTCGGTCGTCTGCAAATCCATCTGAACAGTGAACGTGTCCAGATGATCATACGGGTCAGAATCTCCATTATACAATAGGATCGCGGGGATTCTAAGTTTGAGAGGGAGAGTTCGAGCTTCGATCTCCTCAGAAAGTGGCGATCACTCCTTGCAACGAGGTCGATCACCTAGGGCTCGGAGGTGTTCTTCCAATTGAGCCATCTTCTGAAACAGCTCTCCAACTAATGGATCCCGTTCCCCAAAGTGCTGGTTGGGCAATTGCTGGACACTTTGGTCTCCGTTGTCTCGAAGGTCACGACTCGGGGTCTGCTCTTGTGAGCAACGAGCTTAGGTATTGCCTTGGTTTGGATAGCCTGGGTGTTGGGTTTCAGCTTGTCTCTGCACATTTTGTGCCAACGACGTGACTGCTTTAGTCAATTCTCCCATCATGTGCTCAAGTTTTTCCTGACGTTGAAGTCAGGTTCGTGGTCTGTCGACACCATCAGCGGCAAGAACCGGTTGCACCAAACTGGTTGGAGGGAAACCAACGGCTGCTCTGATGACAGGAGCGGTAGATGAGTCTATTGTCAAAACATAGCCATCCGAAGGATGGGGTGGTGCATTTGAGGCTCTGGTGACTCTTCCCTTGGCCATTGCAACAGGAATGAACCAGAATAGGTGAGATCCCCACAGACGGTGCCAAAATATTGACATCAAATTTTGGTTATGTTCCAAACTTCGGCTAATGGGGGGATTCTTTGGGATCTCAAGCTTATATTCAGTTCAAATGTAATAGCACGATGAAATGAACAAAGATAAAGGGAAGAGTAGGGTTGAAGACACAGGGTTTAACGTGGTTTAGCTAAATTCGGATGGCACCGGACCCTACGTCCACGGTGGAGATGTATTGAGAAATGACTTTGGCAGAGTTTCTGCTTACAGAGTTCTTCATTTTTTTCTCTTCTAACAATGCCATCTTATTTATAGAGGAAGGGTGAGTTACATGCATTAATTACAAATTACAGTTGCGTTACATCAAGCTATAAATGAGAAATGATAGTAAAAAGACTACAACTAGTAATTGCTGAGTGTAGGCTGTGGGGTAGGCCCTCTAGATCGGTCCTAGACCTGAGCTTATCAGCGTCTACTACTTGGTGCTACTATAGCGAGATAGCGGGCACGAGCAGGGGGATCGGCTACTTGGCAAGTTGGTCTTGTGACTTTCTCACTGGATTGCTGGGCCATTGCGTCGCACCCTCGCGAGGCGAGGGTCACTTCGAGGGATGTATCTGAATGACCTTACTGCATTGCTGCTCTGTAGCCTTGCTGCCTTGTAAGACGAGGCCTGCTTTGCGGGATGATGCCGAGGCTGCTTCGTTGTGCCACTTTCTGATGGGTAAAGCGAAGCTCGCTGAGTGCCTTTGGCATGCCCAGGGCTACGAGCTCTCGATGCCATTTTTTGCATATAACAGTAAGCTACAAAGCTCATTTACAAGATCTGAGACGAGATGTTAAAAGAGCTACCATATCTAGTCGCATAAGAAGCAATAATGATACAAAGGTGTAGTGAGCTAGAGCTACATAATTGCGTGATAAAGTAGTGACAATAACTTGAGGTGTAATGAGCTAGCTTGACATAATCACAAGAAAAACTTTACGGCAATGACCATGGGATTCACAATTGCTCGTGCATGGGCAAAATAAAAGCCCAAGCTAAAATGAAGAATACTCTATGCTTAATCCCCATCAAGCTATTAATGTGAGGGGAGCTATCAAAAGGATACACTTGAAGAAGGAATCATCATGAGGATGCATTTGGACTAGGCTACAAGGCTTACAGATTGAAGGATATAGCTTAAAAGGTGCTAAAAGATAAGGCACTGATCATCAAAGAAGTGGTTAGAAGGGTCAAAATACTAGTGAATGGTTATGAGGGTTATAGGAGACAAGCCAGTATCAACATCAAAGATAAAACACTAAATAGTGCAAACGATGTTAGATGACATCAACTTTGAAAAAATTGTGATGGTTGAGATACCACGAGGGTGTCAATTCAGAGAGAGTTAGAAGGATCTAATTGAGTATGGAAGTAGCATAGCAAGGTATAGTGGATTTATCAAACCCAACACAATTAGATTTGTGAGTAAGAGATGAGACCTATAAGCAAGCTATATTTTGTCAGCAAGGCATAAGAAGCGCACAAGTGCAAGGCATGAGACTTGCATCTCTCACGTCGATGGTATTAGGCATTGGATATAGGGCCATCTATCAGTTGAGGTCCAAAATACCAAGCAAGCATACAAGTTATAGAGGTAACACACATGTGAGCTATATAGGTAACGAGTTAAGAGTTATGTGGGGATAGTGTCTTACAAGTTACAGGGTCAGTAAGGTAGCAACAAGTTGTAAAGGTAATAACCTAAATCCTATAGAGGTGGTGGGATAGGAGAAGTTGCGAAGGCAACAAATCGAGAGCTGTAGGGATAGTGGCATATGAGTATGTGTTGAGACAATAAAGAAGAGTCAACAAAAATAGATCACAAATTTTGTGAAGGCAACAAAACGTAAGACATCAAAGTTACGAAGTTAACTACCCAAAGGTTGTAGTGAAAACAAATACTCAATAGTATGAGTCTAAGGAGACAATGCCAAGAAGAAGTCAAGGGAGGAGCTGAGGAGTAGTAGACTGAAGACTATCCTGAAAGTTATATCAGTTTGAGGGTATCATTCATCAAAGTCTTTCAAATAATGTTAGCTCAAAGCAATAAGTATAGAGTGGTTAAAGGGGAAGCTCAAGTAGAGTAAGTTGAAGATCCATATGAAGATTCGAGAAGCTAATCTCAATAGGAGAAAATCTTCATGGAAGTTATGTCAGATTGAGACATCAATGAGCACATTGACACTCAAAGTGAAGGAGAATGTCACAAGTTAGTCTTGTGAACCAGATAGGTAGGCAAACATGCTCAGTTTTGGATGAAACTTGATGAGAAAATCAAGCATGAGGAAGAGGTCTTATGGTGTGAATTTAGGAGCAAATGCACTTATGTATTATTGTTTCATATTTTTCTTATTTTAGGAGTATTTGTGTCTTTTTAGCATAGATTGCTTGTCTAGTACAAGTAGAAAAGTATATGGTTGTGATCCTTACATTTTTATCGTCACACCTATATAAGATAGTGCATTAGGAACCTTTCGGGTTAGGAGAAAAATTCTTATGTCAACTTAGAAAAAGTATGCCTACCTATGCCATTAGGATCTTAATTTAGAATGCTCTTTGGAGAGCGCGTCCGTTAACCCAGGTAAACATTGTAATATTGACTAGGGATTAGAGTGTAATGGGTTAGAGACTCCCCTTATACACTCAAATTTATATAATGAAACATATATTAATAAAACGAAGTTATCATTCTTCTTATTTAAAAAGATCCCTTTTAAATGTAAAATATATATTACTTATATGATGCGTTCTTTGAGACTTGGTATGAGCAGAAACTTCGACTACACATTGATGTTTGCCCACGAATATGTTACACATAAGATTTCATTGTATGAGTAATCAAAATCTATTTTATTCAAATGTGGCTTGAATTTATTGAAAGGTTGACATTTTAGCTAAGAGTTGATATTATATGCCGCACAATATGGCTAGAAGAGCTACTAGCCTTTGACACTCTATCGTGTTGACATCTACATGCATTGGAAATGATGATATGATGATACCAGGTTAGCATTTCTAATGTCCATAAACGTTGGAAATAAGTCATACACATAATATGTCATCCACTTTTTTCTGACATTTGTGGGTGTTGAAAGTGTCACATATTATTGTCACATCACCTAATTTTCGATGTTTGTAAGTGTTAGAAGTTTTCAATGTTTGCGGATGTTAGAAAAAAAATTATGACCAACGCTTTTTCAATGTTTGCCATCCACCAAAAATATTCATTAGAAACAACTCATTTTCAATGAATTTCTGATGTTTTTAAATGTTGGATATTAGTGTTTTTGTTATAGTAAAAGTGGTAAATCATTTAATACATACGCATAACATCCTAAGTTTAAATCCAATACATAAAAAAGGAGAAAGTCCTAAAATATTAGATATCGTTGCATCATTATAAGTTCTAGCTAACATATAACATTGTTTATTAGAAAAAATTGTTCCTAATTTGAGCCATCAATAATCTTGGCTTTGGGTCGGTGGGAATATTATAACACGGACTTTATTGAGTTCTAACACCCAACCAATATTGGTGGAAAGCCGTAAACATAAAGTGGAAAGCCACAGCCACCCCATTCTGAAGGATCAAGCTGGATGCCATGACTTTTAATGGATCACAAAATGTAGGGTACCCTAAAATAAAAGCACACTGTAAAGTATTCATCGGATAGCTTAAGGCATCGAAATTCATATAACCACAATGAACACGTTTTATAATGACTAGGCGTACGTCATACATTTATGATCTGGATCCATTTGAAACTCATTTATAGATTTTAAGACAAACTTGACATCTTATTTATTTTGATATAAAAGGTTAATGTTAAAGATGAGTTATAAAATTTGATCACCCAAGACTCGATTGTGCAAAATTCCTAAAATTTAGATGTATTATCAATAGTTTGATTATAGAATATTTTAATATAGAAATATTATATTCAAATCCTATTTTAAATGAGGTGATATTATTTAAAGTAAATCAACTAATTTATCTTATAAATTTAATTTTAATTAAAAAGATTATATTTTGATACATACTTGAAAAAATTTGTCATACCCTTGTAACTTTAGCAAGAAGTTTTTATAAACATGATAAATTTTTTATTAAAAGTTAAATTTTTTTATCTTTTTGTACAACTTTAATTGACGAAATTTTGAAAGTTAAGTCACCGACTTGTAATTTTTCCCAATAGAGAAAATCTCCGAGGCATGAAAGCATTACTAACTCTGTGGTTAGTATCTTGGCCTAGAAAAGCATGTGTAGTCACAAAAAAACCCAAAGCAGAAAGGAAAAAAGAAGAGGAGGAGCCTAAAAAATGCCATTCCTTTACATACAACCTCCTTTAATTTGTTAATCCTTTCAATGCCGTAGAAAACTGAGTCTCTTGGTTGAAAAACAGCACTTCTTTCCCACATGGGAGACCCCTACACTCAAATTGCACATAGTACTTATCTCAATTATTATATGGGTACATGAAATGCACATTCAATCTAGATTCCTTCAATCCAGTTGGAATTTGGCTTATCTGGTTCACTGAGACAACAAATTTGAAATGTGTAATCAAACATGATTTATTGATTTGATTTTTACAAAATCAATCTTTTGGGATTAAGATCATATAAAATTAGATTTGAATCATTGTTTTTTTCAAGTATCTAAGTTTAGTGTAGATCTGTATTTGAGTCATCAAAAGAATTATTTAAAATTTACATAAATTGACTCAAATACTAACTCATTACAAAAGAAATCCATCCATTTAGTTAGGGCACACCCGCCCACATGGCAGCACCATTTGAAATAAAGGCAACCATGTAATTCGTCTAACAGAAAGTGATTGATGAAACTCTCACTAACAACCACTAAGACTCTGTCAAGCTAGTTGATGGTCCAGATAAAGCTAATCCTGCTGCTAATGTGATACAGAGATGTTCTACTCAAAATTCCACTTTCCCACCTTCATTCTTCTTTTTTTTTCTTTTATTGAGTGCATTCTCACTAATCTAACTTCTCAGTTGAATCAAAAGTTTGATTATTATTTATGTTTAGTTCAAGATATTTATAAAAATATATGGGACTACTCTCTTCTTTAATGTACATATAACTCTTTAAATTATGAAAATACGTAAATGATTTATCTTAATTTCATAAATTGTGCATTTAGTTCCCTCCATTTTCTTTCTAGTATAATAAGATAAATGCTTATCACTTAATTAATTAACACTCTAAAATGCTTTTTCATTTGTAAAATTCACGATTTATAAATATTGAAATTCCAACCTAATGTATTTTTATCTTTAAAATCTATCATTTATGAATGTAGAAATTCCTGAAGTTCTAACCTTACAAGTCAAGGATGCAACTAACACCAATTTTTATTTTGCAACCAATTCCTTTGTGGATGATAATGCATTTTAAAGTGTTAATAAATCACATTATAACTATGTGAGTTATTTAGATATTATGAACTAAAAACTAATAAAAGAGGTTATGTGCACGATTTAAAATTATGAATTTTATGGAAGTCATCTATATATTTTTATAATTCAAAAGGTTATATGCAAACTATTAGTAGTTTGAAAGTGTTTTATATATTTTAATTTAAAATATTTTATCATCTGACAAAAATTGCACAATGTATGCAAATTAAATAAAAAAGTGGAGGTAATGAAAAATTCTTAGATATAAATTTATACAATTTTTATAAACTAGGTGAATCATATATCACCATAATGATGCATGATTGCACACTTACGAATTTCTCTCTCTTACAAACTTAACAATAACCTATCCTTGGGTCGAATATCCACAATAATTTCTCCGCCGAAGTATCACACATTCCACAATTCACACTATATGCTACTTTGACAATTATCATCCATCAATATCACGCAAACTCATTTGGACATCTGGGGGACTTCATCTTTAACTGAAACATGTTTACATGTATTATCCTCATGAAACATAAGGTGCTTTCAAATGATGGACTCGTTTTATTTATAGTGCTTTGTCCTCCGTCATTGGTCACATGTATGGTTTAAGGAAGAATTTGAGAGTAGGAATGAGGTTTGGAAAGTGGGAGGCATGCAGTTGGAGAAGTTAATTAACGATCTCAAATGACAAAAGAATGATTATTGGTAAAATAGCATTATCAAGAGGAGTCATATAATTTGCCAAATCTAACGGAGATTTATAGAAGGTTTAGATTAATGACATGATATGTAGTACCTTAGAAGATGAAAATGATTGCAAATCTTGGGTGGGGTCGGAGGGAGCCTTTGATGATGATAGCTCATTCGGCCAACACAAAAGTGAAAGGGACAAGCAGTGACAGGGAGGGGAATAGGCATCTAGAGCTGTGGTTGAAGACAAACATGACTGAGATGTGTGGGGTAAGAAGTGGTGGGAGACATTCACTCGTTCACACATAAAATGCCCTCATTCTCACACACTTTATTTGAACGGAAAGGAAAACGAGAGAATAGAAAAAAATTTTAAATTTGAATAGAAATAAAAATAAAATATTCAAATATTGGAAGGACTTAAAAACAATAAACACATTTTATATTTTTTTCTTTTTCTTTTCTCTCCCTCCAAATAAAAGAAAATCTTAAATTCTCTTTTATTGTTTTAAGCTGAGTTCATCCTTAATATTTTTATGTTCAATTTGTTTAATAAATAGGTCTAAAATTGATTTCAAATTCATCTCATTTAGCTCATTTATTCTTTTTAATAAATAAATAAATTCAATAAAATTATAAATAATCTTTATTCATAATTATAAAAAAAAATCATATCTTCAATTTTTTACATTTTAAAATTATTTTCAAAAGTAAGTTATCAATTTATTTTTAGATTTTTGACATTATTATATCTATGCAAATTTTCAAGTCATTCAACAAAAAAAAAACTAGATAACAAATATTTAAGAGATCATTCAATACAAAAATAAGGATAATGATGATAATTATAATATGAAATTATATATTTTTATGTCAAGATATTATATATAAAATATTATATATATAATTATATTTTTAAACGAGTTGTTTGCAAATTAAATAAGCTAAACTTTAAAATTCTTAAACTTGACTCTTATATTAAACTAGTTTAATTTTATATTTAAACTCATTTATTTATTGATTCAATCAAATGGAGTCTAAACCTTATGCGAGCCAAACTTTGGAAGTTCACAGACACCTTAATTCATTCACACCCAACAAAGGTCCTTTGAGGCTATATTCATCCCTTTCAAAACCCCATATTTAAAAAAATTAAAAGTACAATCACTACAAAAAAAAAATAGTTTAGCACCCGAATTCGCTAAAAAATAAATTTCGATCGCAGATCAGTTTAGCAACCGAAAAAAAGGAGTGATTAAACACCCATTCACAGAACAATCAGCGACCAAAATTAAACAGTCACTGAGTTTAGCGATCAAAATTTTCGATTGCTAAACCACTGGTCATTTGGTCGTTGTTTTGTATTTTTGCGACTGAAAATTTCGATCGCTATTTCGGTCTCTTAAATACAACCGAATTGCCACCAAAATTTTCGATCGCTATTTCGGTCGCTAAAATACAAAATTTTACCACCCAATATTTGGTGACAGTTCGGTTGCTGAGTTATAGAAAAGTTGGTCACTAAAATTTTTAGTCGTTATTTCGATCACAAAATGATAAAATATGAAAAAAAAAATTTATTCGCAAATTCGATCGCTAAATTTGTGAATAGTTTTTGCAAACACTTTTTTAGTGACTATTTCAGTCACTAACACCTGATTGTCACATAAAAATGCTACAATCCAATTCAATACCATCGAGGACAATCTAAAACCCATTCAATTGTAGTGCATAATAAAATCAATCAATTAAACATTAAAGGTACATTCAATGCATAAAAAATATCCAAATCAAAGTAACAGTAAATCCATAAATATGACAATAAATCTAACTCAATATAAATCCATTACAAAT
>JANHAO010027293.1:0-10878 GCA_026873985.1 Saraca asoca | reverse complement strand
AAAAGCCAGAAGAGCAGAGAATGTGGCTAACGAAACCATGGCTATAGCGGTTCTTTGGTTGGTTTGCTCTGCCTTATTGATACCCAAACGCTGGAAGCCAAGGCTTAGTCACTCCTAAGTAATTAAATCGAATGGTGACAATAAGCATAAGGTAGTAAATTACCAGATCATCATAATGTCCAGAACACAAAAGACAACAAACAACTCACCCTTAATCAATCACATCACAAGCAAAATATGTTCCAAAATCTTTCTCCTCATCATGAATGACATGTCCTTCACCCACACCTTAGAATTAAAAAAAGCCATTAAAACCAGAATTAACACATTAAAATAAATACATATCTTATTTTATTAAAATATACTTTGATATTCCTTGGCTATATCCAATCTTGAGTACACAATAATGCTTCCAAAGTGTTCGGATGCAATCTGCTATGGTGCGAGCTCACCAATCTCCCACTAGTACTAAATGCTGATTCAAAAGCCAGAATAGACATAGTAATGCTCAAAATGTATCTAGCAATAGTTTGTAACGATGGAAACTTTATCCTATTTATCTTCCACTATAACAATATGTCAAAAGATGATGTTCTTGGTAACACATCCTCTTCAAGGTAACGTTCAAGAATTGATTTGAGTCTCATGGAGTTAGACATTTCTCATTCATGATAAATAAATCATATGCATTCAATGCATCTTGTTGACAGTAACATTTGGTAAGCCCAAATCTTAATCAATTAGAATAGTTCTGTAATCCCCAAACTGCAAGTTATGGAAGCAAATGTGAACAAAAGGGAGATAGAGAGACAGGAAGAACGATGAACACCAGGAGCTTTTTAATGTAGTTTAGCTAAAGTCAGTATGACCGCTACGTTCACGGTGGTTTATATTTATTTTTGTGTGATTATTTCATTGTTTAGGCTAGCAAAATAATAATACAAATATTCTCTCACTATTTTGACAGAGTTTCTGCACATATCTTTCACCATTCCCCTTACAATGATTTCTCTTCCTATTTATAGAGGTGATGAGGGGTACAAGTGCAATTTGACAAGTTGTAAAACCATCTTGTCTACTGCTGTGGGCAATAAATGCTTAGCCATTCTCTGTTGATTCTTGGAGGCTGACTTATCAATTGGGAGAATATGCCTCTAGCTACTGATTAGACTTGGGCGTCCATACCTATGCTTGGAGTAGCTAGCTAGGTGGTTTGAGCTGGCACTGGGCCACCTGCCAACTATGCAAGTTGGTCCCATTCCCAGGTTTAACTAAAGTACACTTTCTAGAAGATGGTTAAGAGTCTGCTTCGTCTTGTGTGCTGGAGCTTATCTTTAGTGAGCTAGGGGTCATTGCTTTGGCCTCGTCCCGTGTCTTGAGCTAGCGGCTCGCTATCCAGTGCCTTTGCTAAGCGACCTCGACGCTGGATCATAGACAGGTTGGGCCTCTCCCCTTTGAACTTGTTTATTGGGCTTTTGCTAGGTTGTGCTGGATAGTACCAGAATTTACCCATAACATCTCACTTCGTTCTACAAACTGGGAGCTGAGTTCGCTGGCAAAAGCTAGAGACTGCAATGAGCCATGTTGCCATTCAGATTTCTATTTTGTCGTTTCACCTGCCCATTCCACCATTACCGCATTAAATGCCTGCACTTTCGCATGGCTACCAGTACGACGATGACTGAGCCACTTTATTTTTTGGACCGCCAGATTATGGGCATTTGATTAGTCTCTAAATAGAATGGCTGGGCCACTAGGGCATATTAGATGAGAATCTCCTCTTTTCCTTCTTACTTTTGAAGACTAATGCTCTGTCTCTCAAGTTCTTGAGTAGTTATCTCTAGTCTCGTTCTCCTGCTCCATTGATCCTGCCATTGTTGTTGTTGTAAATCAATTAATTTATTCAGAATCCATTTCGCCCCTATCCATTCCAAAACTCAACTCATCCTTTAGACACGGTAAGCTTTCTTAGGACTTTTGCTTTTAGAATACCTTGTTTTATGGGCTTTTGGTATCACACTACCTGGTCTAATGGTGAGTGCTTATTTGTTGCTAGAAATTTTGCCCACTAGTTTTCGGACTGTAGGTTGTAGGATTTAACTTTCTATTTCCCCAAGGTTTAATAGTCTAATAGGTTTTGTTGGTTAAGCCCCCCAAGCTTTCAATAGTTTGGATCTCTGATACAGTGGCTTGAGGCGTGTATAATCTACTATATAGGCAATTTTTTTTTAGCAAGGAGAAGCTCTAGCTTTTTTGATATGGTTTGCTTGAAGCGACTTGACTATTTGTCCTTCTATGTAAATGGTTGCAGTTCATAAATATAGAAGCCATCGAATAGGAAGTGATGACAAGCCTGACTCCCCAGCTCAAAGCGAGGAGCTGGTATATATCTTGGTTAAAATGGCCTCTAGGAGTGGTGAGGTTGCTGAACGATCTATTCCTTGACTTGACCCCAATGAGGGGCAGCAGGTCACTGAGAGCTCTTCGAATCACTCAGTATTTAATCATTACCCTTTGACTGTTGAACTAGATGAACTCTGAAACATAATTGAATATTACCGATTCCCCAAAGGTTGCCGTCTCATGGCACCTTCCCCTGGTGACCACACAACCTATCCTCCTCGAGGATCTATTGCCATTAGTACCCAGCATCTCGCTGCTAGGCTCAGGTTCTTGATTCACTCATACATTATTAATCTATTAAATAGATTGAAACTCTGCCTATATTAACTAACCCCGAACTCCTACTTTCAGCTCACTTCTCTTGCACTTTTGTACTTGAGAAATAATTTTCCACCACCATTTGCGAGAGTTTTGTGCTACCTTTATAGCATTAGGAGTATGGGCTATTTAGATAAGATTTATTACCTCTCAACTCAGCATATTGATTTCAAGAGGGTTCTGCCACAAGGGGTTGCTAAGGGCAAATTGAATGTAGGGAATTATAAGACTCATTGGTTTTACATTTCATGCCTGTCTTTGCGTCCTCTTCAGAACTTTGGTTTTGTTCTAATGCCTGGTAAGTGGGCTGGGGTCATGCAAGCTATCATGAATTCATGTCATCATTTCTGACATTCTATTCTATTTTTGCAGATAGGGCTAGCAAGAAGAAGCCAATGCTTGAGGTTGAGGAGATTAAGGTACTGGACCAGTTCATTGCTATAAACGATCTAAAAAATGATATCAAGTTCGATGATGATCTCCTTCATTCTCATAAGCTCGCTCCAGCTTTGAACACCGAGCTCACCAGAGAAATCGAAGCTTGCTGGGTTAGGAAAATTAGTCCAATACATTTTGAAAACTACAAGAATATGGTGAATCTCATTCTTTGAAAGCCACCTCATGACGAGCTCAAAGACCCTAAAATCACTGCGACCTCATCAGGTTCGGACGTTGCTGTTGCCCTCACTGTTACAAATCAGACTCCTCCTACCTTGACTATAACACCTTCACAAGAGTTAACCCCTACCTTGCATCCTGAGGTGATCGAGGAGGCCAAGATCATGCCATCATCCGAGCCCCCTGCCAAAAAATGAAAAGTAAACAAGGGGAAGAGGGTCACCGTCACTTCAAAATGAGTGGCTCGTGGAGTCACAAATGAGGAGCATCCATTGAGCCTTAGGCCAAAAACGTAGGAATATTTTAAGTTCCTCTAGAAGGATATAGAGGCAATCTTAGGACCCCACACCAGTCCCTAAGTGTTGGAAGCAAAGGGAGTCTTAAGTGTAGGGCTAATGTGCTACACCACTCGTCATGGTTTGTTTGTAAGTAATGCCCATTTACCTTGATTCCTTTCCTCCTTCAAAGTATGACTTGATCCATTCAACTTTTTAGGGTGTGCTAGGAACAATAAAGATGATGGAAGCACTCCTGGCTCCGAAGGTAAAGAATACCAAACTTAAGGATAACCTAGCTGCTGCGACTGCTAAGGCATTGGAACTGGAAAATAGAGCAAGAGATGCTGAGGTCACTCACAAAGAAGCCAAGGAAGCTCAATCTCATGAGGTAGCAAGCCATAAGGCTGTCATATCTAGTCTCAACAAAATGGTTAAAGAGCTATTAAAAGTAAAAAGTGACCTAAATGTGACACTTTGAGGTGCTAATGCAGCGTTGCAGCAAGTTGAAGCCACGATGCGATGAGTTAAAGTTACAACAAGGTAAGCTGAGGCTGCTGAAAAGGAGCTTGGAACGGGCAGGAAGGAAGTCACATTGAAACAAGAGGAAGTCATTCGGGGTTAAGGCAGAGACTGCTAAGTTGGTTATGAATGTAGCAAAGAAAGTAGAATCTGAAACGTCCTCCTCTTTCTTATACACTTTGTGCGAGAGGCATCCAAATGTGGACTTTTCCTTTTTTGGGGACGATACTCTTAAGGAAATAAAAGGTTTCAAGAGGAAAGCTATGAAAGCTGTGAAGGCCACTTCTTCCAATAAACATGCAAAGTCTACAAGTGGTGCCCTTCCTACCAAGGGTGCTTTTCAAAGAGGGAGTAACCCACAGGTCATGGAAACCCTTGATGATTAGATGAGGGATGACCTACTTGCCCTATACATTGATCTTTCCTCCCATAAGAGCTCAGCTTCCAAAGGTCAAACTTCTTAGGATACGATCTTGTAACTTTGCATTTCATTTTTGAATTATGCATTTGATGTTGGACTTTGTATGAATTTACCTCGTTGAAAGAGGTATTAAATAAGGCTTTTCATTTTTTCTTGCCTTCCTAAGCATGTCATGTTGGATATTCTATAGAAGATAATATGTAGGTTGTTATGGATAGATCCGTGTCATGTTGAATGGCCAGTAGATCGTAAAAGAATGTAATCTCAATTTTCATGAATTGAATATTGAGATAGATATAAGAGACACGACCTCAGTTTGTAGTGAGTGCCAAGAAGCTATAAGAGTGACTCAGCTAGTGATGAGTAGAATGCTTAGATTGTACTTTAGCTAGCATAAGTCCAAGTGCTCAGTGGACAATTAGGTGTGCCTCAGCTGGCACGTTAAGCAGGTGGCATGAAAGCTGTGCCTTTAAATATGAGACAGCATGAAAGTTATGAGCGATAGGTCATATGAGAGCTACGAATGATAGGTCGTATGAATGCTATGAGCAATAGGTCGCACGAGTGCTATTCAACTTGTAATCCACAACCATGTATATTTGCTCAAGTTAGGCAATGTATGTTTGCCGATTCTTTATGACAATGTATATTTACCAAGCAAAATAATATATATTTACTGATTGACTACAGCAATGTATATTTATCGAGTAAGGCAATGTACATTTATTGTTTCTCAGTTGGTGATAGATTGATCATACAAGCTACACTTTGCTAGTAAGCCGTGATAATGTATATTTACCAAGCAAGACAATGTATATTTATCGGATCAACCGCAATAATGTATATTTACCAAGCAAGATAATGTATATTTACCAGGTTATCTACGATAATGTATATTTACTGAGCAAGATAATGTGTATTTATCAGGTTGACTACGATAATGTATATTTGTCAGTTCAGCTTTGTTTGGAGGGGTTGCACCTCAATAAATTGATCGCATGAGAGCTGTGCTTCAGTTGGTTCACCACGACAATGTATATTTACCAAGCGTAACAATGTATATTTTCCATATTAACCATGACAATATATATTTGTCAAGCAAGATAATGTATATTTATTAGGCTGAATCTTCTAAGGATATGCCTCAATTAGTGCGAATTAAGTTTGTCAACAGAGTAGCTCGCTTTCAGTACCAAGCTTCGTTTAGAATTTATTCAAAGATTAGTAGACATAACAATTTAAGATACTTGTAATTTCCAGATAGCATTACAAAATTAGAATATGGTTCTTATTGTGGGGGACTGTTATTGGTCAAAAGCTCATTGGGGCTATTGAGATCATTGTCCCACAGGTCACATAACATAATCTCCTAATGACCTCTCTTGATCAGGTCCTCAATTGCATCTTTAAATGCTCAACATTCCGAGGTATTGTGCCTAATTTCATCATGGTATGCATAAAATTTGTTTATTTTTGAATTTGTTAGGAACCTTTGTGAGGTTGGGCTTTCTGAAGTCCTCCCTATCCTTTTCTATTGTGAATATCTTGTCCTAAGTATTTGATAGGATGTTATAACTTTTGTATCAACCTTGACACTGAGGTCGCTCAGTCCTGGCCCTTTTTACTGCCTGGTTTTCGGAGTCATTGTTCTGGTCCTCTTTCTTGTTCCCGCCAGTACTCCTTTTATTCTTGCTATAACCATTCTTCTCACTTCCTTGATCAAACCTTTTTGGGCCAAAGGTCTTTTCCTACTTGATTTCCTTAGCAGCTCGCTCGTAAAATTTACCTAAGTCTTTCACTAGGGACTTGTATATCTCCTCATATAGTTTCCCATCCTTGCAGAGTCCAGCTAAGATCATTGTGAGGATACTTTCATATGAGGGATTCTCTACATTATTGACTTTGTGTCTGAACCTGGTGATGTAGTCTTTTAGCAACTCATCTTTTCGTTGGAAGACCATCATAAGGTGACAGAATGGTGTGAGCTGCCTTCTTTGTGCCTTATATTGGTTGAAGAATCTCTTTTGGCATTCCTTCTAGCTATAAATGCTACAAGCTGAAAGATTCTTAAGCCGTGCCTGTGGTATTCTCCTAAGGGTAGCTGGGAAAACGTGACCTTTGACCAATGAGCTAGTTGTCTGAAGATCTATCTGGACATTGAACACGTTTAAGTGGTCATAAGGGTTCTTGTTCCCATTGGATTAAGAGATGTTGAGGATCTTAAATATACGAGGAAGAGGCTTTGTTTAGATCTCCTTAGTGAATGGGGCACTCTTCTCGTAACAGCCTTATTAGTCTTGAGTTGCAGGTCACTTTTTGAGCTATTGCACTCTCCAAAGCAGCTCTTTGATCATAAGGTCTTGAGTTTCAGACCAATGGCTAGTGGTCTGATGACTCCTATCACCCCCTTCATCATGGAAGTGGCGAGCATAAGCCTTATGTTTTCTACTATTCTCACGACCTGAGGAGTAGTGATCTGATCTTCATCAGTGACTAGTCTTGTTTGTGCCTTCTTCTTAATATGAGCTCTCACGTCGCTGATCGTCTCCATCATCGCCCTTGCGAGCCCGATAAACCTCCAACCTTAACCACAAATTATTCAAATGAATAGACCCAGTTGCATATGTTCCCCCTAAGGGGTTTCTCTTACTACTCTCCTAGCTGTTGAGGTCTTCCTCTAGGCATTGCAGCCTCAACTTATCTTTGTATACCTCGGGTCTATGCATGAGCCAACATCCTAACTACATCAGCTAACTCCTTTTTATGTTTTCAAGTACTTCTTAACGCTGGTGCCATGCTTGAACTTTGTCAGTCTCAAAAGCAACAGGTCAGTGAGGGGTTGGCGGTGCCATACCAACAACAACACCTGTTATAGGGGTAGTAAAGGTGCTTGTAGTAGGGAAGACAGAGCCCCCCGATGGTAACCCTTGTTACTCTAGATGACCCTTAAGTTAGCCAACAAAAACACCAGAGCTCCTAGTGGTTCTTCCTCTTGCCATTGCAGTTAACTGTGAATCGAAGAGAGTAAGAAAGTAGTTGGGTGCCCTTCTTCTAGTGCCAAAATATTGACGATAAAATTTGATAAGCTTAAATCTTAGTCAACCAGAATAGTTCTGTAATCCCTAGACTGCAAGTTATGGAAGCAAACGTAAACAAGAGAGAGATAGAAAGAAAGGAAGAATGATAGACACCATCAGCTTTCTAACATGGTTTAGCTAAAGTAAGTGTGACCCCTACATTCACGGTGGTTTATATTTACTGTTGTGTGATTATTTCATTGTTCACACTAGCAAAACAATAATACAAATATTCTCTCACTATTTTGGCAAAGTTTTTACACATATCTTTCACCATTCCTCTTACAATGATTTCTTTTCCTATTTATAGAGGTGATGAGGGGTACAAGTGTAATTTGACAAGTTGTAAAACCTTCTTGTCTACCGTTGTGGGCAATAAATGCTTGTTAGGCAATAAATGCTTGGCCATTCTATATTGATTCTTGGGGGCTGACTTGTCAATTGAAAGAATGTGCCTTTGACTATTGATTAGACTTAGGCATCCATACCTATGCTTGGAGTAGCTAGCTAGGTGGTCTGAGCTCACATTGGGTGACCTACCAATTATGCAAGTTGGTCCTATTCCCGGGTGTAACCAAAGTGCACTTTCTAGAAGATGGTTGAAAGCCTGCTTCGTCTAGCGAGTTGGAGCTCATCTCTAGCAAGTTGGGGGTCATTGCTTTGGCCTCATCTTGCATCTTGAGCTCGCAGTTGGCTATCCAGTGCCTTTGTTGAGTGACCTTGACACTAGACCATGGACGGGTTAGGCCTCTCCCCCTTGAACTTGTTTGCTGGGCTTTTGCCAGCCCGTGCTGGATAGTACCAGAATTTACCCATAACACATCTTGAGAACCACCATCAACTGCATTTAGTGCAAGTTCACTAGATTCACCAACTATGTCATTTATATTGATTTTGAGTTGGTATTCAAGAAGTAAATCCTCACAAAGTTGCTTCATCCTTCTAACTTTATAATCATACTCTATCCCTAAAATCTATGGATGGTAAAACTCAATTAACTTCATTTTGTACCTTGGATTAAGTATAGTTGCAACTCCCATGATGCCATGAATCACATTCCAATATTTGTTGAACTTTGTCAACATGTGAGAAGCCATCTTTCTAATGTTAGGATTTGGTGCATCAAGCCACTTATTCAAAGTCAACTGATTTTCACGTATCTTGGGAAAATAAATTTTAGCAGTCAAATACTTTGTCCTAGAGAATAACTTGGCCACTAAGAAAAAGATTTTAAACTTTAAACAAATTTCTTTTGCAATCTCTCATTCTTCATTAGTTGGTAGTGATTTGTATAAAGGTCACATTATTTCAAGCGCCTAAATGTAGCTTTATATATCAAGGTAGATTGAAGCATCAAATAAGTGGAACTCCATCTTGTAGGGTAGTCAAGGAAAAGTTTTTTTGTGCATGTAATAGATAGTTAGTGACATGACTTCTTAAACATCTCCTTCTTTTTAGGTGTGGCTGTCCAAATTAATACACTCTCTTTGCTCTTTTCTATAATGCCTTCAATTACCTCGAGACCATCCCTTACTATCAAATTTAAAATATGGACGCAACACCTCATATGCATTAGTTTTCTGGAACACAAAAGGGAGGAGGAATCTAATCTACTCATCAAATTCCCAATCATCTTGTCATTGGTTAAGCAATTGTTTAATGTAATGGTTGAAATCCTTCTATCTATGTTCCATTCCAAAAGACAACCTAAAAGTACATCACACAAAACATCATTTGTGTGTGGACAAGGCATACATGTAAACCTTAAGATATGACTTTGCCAATTCCAAGGTGTCTGCAAGATGGATAGTGGCTTTTTTGTTGTGCTAGCTTACTAGGAGTGCATCTAAATAAAATAAGCAATGGAGGTGTTTGTTTAAAATCTTATGATAGATCTATGAATACCATTCATAAGAATAGCCAAGTTGTACAATTCTCACAAGTCACAAATTGGTTTTGGGTAAAAAATAAAAAGTAATAGAATTTCAAGCTAGAAGCCACTCAAAAAGCAACTTTTTCCAATGTACATGCTTTTCGGGTATAATCAGTTAATGGATGTTTTTTTTTCCCAAATTACGGATGGGCACATCACATAGCATTGAGAGACACCATCATTGACCAAATGATATAAAACTACTTGCTTTACATCAAGAGGACTATTTGGTGATTGTTTAAAGAAGCAATAAGATAGAAAGAAAAATAGAATCCAATTCAAATATCAAAACATCATCAATTAGGTCCCTTTTTTACACTCTTCTCTCTCTCTCTTTTTTTTTTCCAATTTTCATATATGCAGGGTTGTTGCAATTGAATTTTCTCTTTGATTTTTTATCAAAGTTGATTTTTTTATGGCTTCCTGAGGGAATCCAAATCAATAGCAACAAACAAGTCACTTTAATGTTCAAATTTTTTTTCAGACCATTATCATTAAATCCCTTGCCTCCAAATTCCATAGCAATTTTAGCATCTTCTACTATAGTAGCATGATCTGTAGGGAAAATCTCTCCCAATCATTAAATAAAATGCATAGATAAATAGGTTTTATGTTGGTTTCATATATGTGTAGTGTTAAAATTAGACCAAAATTTGTAACTAGCATAGTTAATATCTTATAATATATAATTATAAGTTGAATAAATCTCTAATGACAAAGCAATTTCTTTTAATTATATATGTTAGTTTAATAGATAATTGTCCTATAATTTTATAGTTGATTCTCCCACTGTAAGCATAACAAATCAACACTAGTAACTTCTATGCATGGAGAAAAATAAAATGACATTCTTGCAGGGGAGATGAGACTTACCCAGCCTTCCCACTATATTTAGGAATGTATTTGTAAATGAGATTGTCTAGCACTTCTTGAGCGAGTGGTCTATTTATTGTCATAGCCTAATATCCTGGCCATGACCAGCATGAGTATGAATCCTATATTGATAATCATTAGCCTATATCTATTTCCATTACTTGTTTCTATTTATACTTGTTTCATTATTACTAGTCATGTTTACTCAATTTCAATTTGTTGATTTGAATTATTGAAAACTTATAAAATAAAAGTTGAGCAACTTGGAATTGATAGGTTTGCTTGGCCTAAGGGGGCAGCTAAGAGCTCCAAATTTCAAAAATTCTTCTCCCCTTTGGCTGAGCAAATCTCCTATAGATCCACCAGTTTGAGGTCTCATAGCATCCTAGATCAAATCTAGTGTGAAAGTAGAGCTTACTAACCTTTAGTCCAGCTCTT